>NQII01000312.1:142467-208214 GCA_002778355.1 Clitarchus hookeri | reverse complement strand
ACTGTCACTGAAATGTGGTAGTTATTAAGACAGAGGAAGAAAGTCTTACCTCTTTTTCTCTTAGTTTATGACTCAAGACAGCAGTATTCCCCAATGGCATAACCAGCTTGTTTAAGCTTGTCATAAACCTGTAAAATTGCAGCAAGCCTACTGTGTTAACGAGCAAGCTTCAATCATGATAAGTAGTCTTCATGTGCCAAGCTTTATTAGTATAACTTACTGCAAGCTTTCCTTGGCTAGCTACAAGCATAATTCAAGACATGTGCAAGCTTACATTGTGCTTACATGCTATTTGGACAGGAATTATTCCAAAACAAAAATGTGTCATCAAAACATGAAATGATTATACTGCTACACTGTATTAACTAATACAAAGTCGCTTTTAACATAGTCATACTTTTACAAGAAAGTAACATATTTATGCAGGTAAGCAACACAAAGAATTGCAGGCACAATTAAAAAATAATAGCGATTAATAATATGTGACCATGTCCAAAATATGTCAAAAGGTAGGTAGAACCTCTATGAATCCATTAACTTCTTTTGAACTTTTGAAGGCTGATAGTGACAAAGAGAGATGCGACATGGGGTAAAATATGTAGTTTGAATTTTAGAACAAATGTTATCTTGGCCATCAGTATAAGTTTCAATGTTTTCTAATGTTATTGCTGAAGCTAAAGGAAAGTTGTTGATTTTTATGCCCTCGTACAGCAAATACTTTTTCTGTACTACATTTAAACCAAAGTGAAAACACTTAGTCACTTAATATTGTACATTATTTTTAAACTGGAAAAAAGCACGTAATCCCTTATTTTTCTAGGATCGTTAAGATGGTTTAATTAGTTTGGGGATACATTTTTTCTATTTAAAATACAACTTCAAACACCCTAAATGTTTGGTTAGATTAATGGTTTACAATAAACTACAGAGTCACTAACAATTATAAAAGTGTATAATTACCTGCAAAATCACCAACCACGACATGGCTGCCTGCACCAGTGTTTTCAGATCCACAATTGCTACTTTCAGTTTCATTTACTATTTGATTTAGTCTTGTGATCATTCTTGGTTTGGCAAATAAGTCATCACAATCTACTTTCCTAAACATTAAATCTTGGAGGTACTCAGTGCAAGCAGATGAGAATCTTCAATATAACCTAAAAACCAGCTGAAGAAGTAGTGCTATGTATCTTTCAGTCCCATAACTAACACACACTTAAATTTCAGCATCCCAATTTAAATTTTTGTTTTTCACATTGGTATTATCAAACCTCTGGTGACACTTTTAAACCATATATGTCTCCTGTGGCATATTCTGAAGGCTTTAGGCAGTTTAAAATTTCCATCAAATGCTCAAAGTATTTTGCACTAACCATAAATGAAGCAAAAGGATGTTCAACAAGTATAACATTTGCCTCCTATATCAAATCTAGGAAACAATGGATCATGTAGTATTTGTTGTTCCACATGGGTGTAAGATCACTAATCAGTTTTGCTTTTCAGTGTTTGCTGTTACCTACCACTACACTTTGTTTAAACAAAGTTGTAATGGTTTCTACCTGATCAAACAAAATTTCCAAGTTTTTGACAGAAGCTATAGCTATTTCACAAAACTAAATTCAGTAAGTGAGCAAAACATGGGATGTGATTACTTTTGCTTGGAAGTTCTGCAGCTCTGACAATATTTGCGCCACTGCCCATGGCAATTGTATTCAACACAAAAAGTAAAGTACATTTCCAAAAAAAATTTTATGCAGCATTAAAAATTATATATTATATTTTACTCGTAAGAGGGTAAAAACGTCGCCACTGCTGTAGGATTTCAATGTGCAGTGTATTTATTACGAAAGGTGCTGCTACAACTGGCCAGTTTAGTACTTACAAGGGACACTCACCTTTGAACAATCAAAACAGCACCAAAATGTAGTTATCTGTCAATTATGTACCTCGTAAATTCAAATTTTGTAAAAAAAACTGCAGTTGATTACTAGAGGTACTCCACTGGATCACGACATCACTTATCGTCTACGCCAATCAAGATTAAGTGCTTGTATTTCATACTTTATTTGTCTGCTTATGTATCGAGATGATAAAATGGGTGGACGATTATTAATCAATCCTTTTAAAGTAACAAGGTTGGTTGAGCTGAAATTACGTGATTTAAGATGCGTCATAAACATGGTAGCGGTCTGGAAGACAAGTTTGTATTTTGAATCATAGATTATAAACAAATGTGAAAACCTGTTAAAAAGTGAACTGTTGCAACGTGTTGGTGATGNTTGTATTTTGAATCATAGATTATAAACAAATGTGAAAACCTGTTAAAAAGTGAACTGTTGCAACGTGTTGGTGATGAATGAAAGTAATGGTTAATTCACCCATAGTACATACTGGTGACTCTTCAAGTCAAAGGGAAAATATGGAAGCAGCCATAGTGAATATGAACTTTCACCTGCATAAATGTCAACAAGTATTCAACGTAGTCACAATGATTTATTATAAAATTTTAAACAATATTTTTATGGTCATTATGTCAGAGAGTATAATGCAAAACAGAAGCTAATGAAGAGANATTATAAAATTTTAAACAATATTTTTATGGTCATTATGTCAGAGAGTATAATGCAAAACAGAAGCTAATGAAGAGATACCCTAAATAGAAAATTAAAAGTAATGTTAAAATTGTGTCAGAGGATATAATAAAGGAAAGAGAACATGCAAACATTTTCAAAGGAAACTGCACACTAGACATAAATGCTATTAATCAAACAATAGTCAAATTTGGCAAGGCACAAGAATGTTGCATTAACAATATTAGACAATTGAAGAAGCCACAAATACTGTATATATCTAATTGTAAGCCGACACTGAATGCAAGCCAACCCTAAACTTCTTAACCCTCTGGAAAAAAAAAATAATATGACACCGAACGTAAGCTGAATTTCAAACGTCTCGCGCGCACTCGATCAGCTGAGAGTACGCGCCACGCGGGGTTATCGACCAGCAGGGCGTTCACGACTAGAGGGTAGTGGAAGGGGAAGCTTCAGCGGCGGGAGGAGAGAAACAAACTATCCCTCCCCTTCCAAACTGGTCGGCGTCCAGAGGGAGGGCACCAAGGTCGCCACGCTGGTTGCTAAGCAACTAGCTCCCACCCCGCCAGCCTTGTACGGTGACAACACGAGCGATTAAAAATGGCGTCTGCTCGTGAAAACGGTGAGCTCTGGTAGTTTATATATCTTGCATGCAACGAGGCTATTTATAATTTACCCGCGTTGCTGAGTGCACCTGGATGTCAATATACTACAAATATTATTTGCTGCAAAAATGATTCCACTGCAGAACGATGCGTAGTTTTAAGTAATAAATAACATTTATTTCCACTTTACTGTGAAACACAAAATGGCAAGCCGGCCTTTTAAAGACTCTGTGATTACAGCTCAAATTGAAATTATTAGCAAGTGGAATGGCTACACACAGAAAAATATAAAACTCTGGGAATTCGTTTGTATGCATGTATTTTACATATCAAAACGTGTCATTTCATGGGGGCGTGACTTCCGAAGTAAGACGCGTGCACTAGCCGACATATGGCAGCACATTTGCCTATTCTGCTGCTTTAAGTGTTACGCAAAACAGTGTCTATTACGTCCATTAAAAGTAAATGTTTAATCTCGTACGGGCTCAAAACGACTTTTGATTGGAATATATTGCCTAAATTAATGCAGAAATATCAGAAAAACTCTGCGACCTCTTTACTTAATATGAAGCACGCATGTGGCGACGTTGCCACTGGCATATGAAGATAGAAATTACGATGTTTATGTTCCATTTCATTTGAAATACTTGCACATTATTCACGCACGAAGTTGGGTTTTTTATACTAATAAAATCTGTTTGCAATGATGTAAAATAAAATACCTAAACTTTTTTTTCATTTTTTTTNTTGGGTTTTTTATACTAATAAAATCTGTTTGCAATGATGTAAAATAAAATACCTAAACTTTTTTTTCATTTTTTTTAAAGAATTTATTCCTAGCCGCGTATTTTTACAATGATATAATAGCCAACATGAAATTCACTTTCAATNATTTTTTTTAAAGAATTTATTCCTAGCCGCGTATTTTTACAATGATATAATAGCCAACATGAAATTCACTTTCAATTGTTCACGCATCAGCTGATACAGGAATGTATATATGGCGTTTTGCCTTTGCAACGGCTGTCAAAAAAATTAATTCTTAGATGTAAATAGTTTAGTATTAGGCCTGTAACGGTACTGGTAAAAATATATACTGTATACTTTATCAGCGTGTTTTATATGGTCGGAACTGTATGTAACATTGTCGGTCCCAACTCTAAGGAGGCCTGATTTTGAAGGTTGCAAATTAGTAAAAAAAAAAAAAAACCTTCGTCTTAAATTTTTTAAATTGGAGTCGAGTCGAGTCAAATTTTTGAGAATATCACGAGTTGGAGTCAAACTCAAGTTTTATAGAAGCATTGTCCGAAACGTTAACTGCATCTGTGGACTTGTTTCTGCAGGTTTCAGACTTAGCTTCTTTTTCACTTCACATAATTTTTTTAACTCATTGAACTCGTCAGCATGCAAACTGAAATGTCGAATCATGCTTGTTGTTGAACCTATAGGCATTAAAATTATTATTCGCAGTATTTGTTGCGTTTTGCTGTAGATTTGTCCTCTTTTAAAAATGTTCCATCCAAAATGATGCTTTAGTAGACTTTGCACTCATAATGATTAAGTTTCACACATACACACAAATTATACATATAATTTGTTATCACGTCATCTTGGAAAATATATATCACGCCGTGGTACGTACAGCGTGAAAGTTGAACATGGTTTAGCCGAGTCTACCAAACACGAGAGGGTATTAGCCATTGTACTAACAGTGTGGGAGTGCTAGTAGCGACATGCATTGTAGTGCATTATGTTATCAGTTTTTATTAATGAAAATAACAATTCAATTACATATTATTTACATTTGCTACGTACACTTCTGAAACTCACGTTCAAAATCACGTACTTAATTTACATAATTTTTATTTCAGAATGGCTGAGCGGTGCCATTTTTACATCTGTCATTCTGATGCCTTCAGTGCACGACGAAATTGCGGATATACAGTACGCTTCTTTATGCTATGTGTTTTGATTGACGCGTGACGCGTACTGGCATAATAATTATTTACGACTCCTCCTCATCTTCATGTGACGTCACGTCACCCTGAGCGGGGTTTGAACCCAGGAGTACTTGCTTCCAGATCCAAACCACAAATCCCTAGGCAGAGGGCATCCAAAGACGCAGCCGAAGACGTCTATGCCATTATGTCAGACGTAATTTGCCTGGTAATCAGCCCCGCGTGTGACAGAAGCCAGCAACGAAGCCCAGCGCTGCCCCTAAACTCGCGGCAGCGACGCAAACTCGCATACAACCAGAATGCGGCCTATGCTGCTAAGATAGAAGCTGACGTCTGAAGATACCCGACCAGCCGAAGGAAACCGAAAGGAGCCGAAGGACCCGCAGCAGGCCGACTATATGCGCCGGCGCCAGCCCCAAAATGTCAAACGCACAGGCCTGCATGTAACACTCTGCCAGGCCAATTGCGTTAGCATCTGCGCAGCTCTTTACCATGTATATTTATGTACAATTTATTTAAATTAGCAAGTTCTATACCTCGGCATACAGTTTTGGATTAACATGAGGAGTTCTAAAGGGACACCACAGGGTTANCATGTATATTTATGTACAATTTATTTAAATTAGCAAGTTCTATACCTCGGCATACAGTTTTGGATTAACATGAGGAGTTCTAAAGGGACACCACAGGGTTATTTAGTCTAGAAGATAAGGTATGTTTTAAAAAAANTTGGATTAACATGAGGAGTTCTAAAGGGACACCACAGGGTTATTTAGTCTAGAAGATAAGGTATGTTTTAAAAAAAACGTTCTTGTGGACTTATTTTTAGTTATATGCTATTTAGGTTAAGTTAACTCTCTTCTTCTTTCAGGTAAATTACCACCATACTATGAATAAGTAAAAGCCGGTCAGTGTTGACTGCTGACACTCACTGGCAACTTATTATATTTTCTTTAAGTTTTCAGGATACACTGATGATTCGGGGAGGGGGGGCACACATTGCACCAATCCCCCCACCAGAGTGATGTGCAAACATTACTCTGGTTAAGCCAGTGCCAAATGAAATGAAAGATGTCCTGCCTCCTCTACNCCACCAGAGTGATGTGCAAACATTACTCTGGTTAAGCCAGTGCCAAATGAAATGAAAGATGTCCTGCCTCCTCTACAAGTATTTTCTCCACCCACTAATCAAGAGTATGGTTTCCACCTATCTGTCTCTTGCAGCATTTTCTGTTAATGCAAGAAACAATTTGTAATTTTTTCTTGTCGAAAGGGCTTTTACGGTGTCTATGCCGGTTTTTCCCTTTCTCTTCTAAGAATAGTAGTTTAGCTATAAGTACTCTCAGGGAGGTTGTCATGGACGAAAGATGGCCATGGCAATCCAATCCCTCGCTGCCGCGATGCATGTCTCCTTGCATGATTTCCTTTCCTTGTAGCCGTATGGGGCTTAGCCCTGAGACACAATTAACTCCCGTCTCTACAGTGGGCTCACACATAAATCTTAGTTTTAAAGTAGGTTAGTAAAAAAAACACCCAAAATGTCAGTTGAATACTCGGCAGCTCGCTCCACCACATGTGCTGGAGCTCTTTGCCTGCCGCTTTCCTCACAAGAAATCAACCCGCCTTCCAGAAGTCTTCTAGACCAGCGTCCAGCGACCCAGGAAGAAGTCTACGCCATCCTCCCTTACACACTCTACCACTTTGGTAGTGAACCCCGTGTGCCTTCTGGACAGCAGTATAGAATAGTTAGGGTCCGTTGTCATAGCTACCTAGCCTATTTCTGCTCTTGTTTAGTTTTGTCCCAGGTCCCCTTCACCTGGTTTAACATAGCCTACTTCCACCAGTTACAGTACAATTGATAGCTAGGAGATAGTACGGGCCACCGTGTCTGTTCCTCTGGGGAATAAACTCGTATTCTTACCTAACCCCGTGTGCTTATTCTAGGGTGATAGTAACTTCAGACCTCGTAGACGTCAAACCCACAAAGGAGAAGCAGGATACCGCATCTTACACCAACTTTGCAGAAGCTGTAGGATTGAGGGCTACCCTTAAGAGGGCACACGTACGTCGCCAAACATTAACCAGTAGACAGCTACCCGTACCTTAAACCAAGTACTCCGGTACTTGGAACATTGTTAGGTAGAGCCACAACAACTAGGAACACGCGCGACGAAGCGGCTAGACATCCAGATCAGATAACCCACTTCATCCACCGCGTTGAACCTCACCGGTTGGAGTGACAGGACTGATTCTGGGTGGCCTAACCCCTTCTGGTTACACTTTAGCTAGGGAACTCGTCGACTGCTCCTCCTTCATGTGGTAGACCTTAGTACCATCCCATATGCCCTTCACCCATAGAGGTGGTGCAAGGTGGATAGCTAAGAGGGCAGCTACTGTCTCTAAACCTATTCAGTTGTTCTGCAACCCATTGCCGTCTGCCCTCAGCCCTCCCTATGGAACCGAGCTCAAGCCACTCCACAACTGGCGAGGCCTCACCTCCCAGTTCCCCCATGCTCCCTTTTCCAGCCACCCCAGAAGATCGCCGGAGAGCCTCGCCCGCTCGTAGTTCAACTACGACTGGGACTTCCAGTACCTTTGGGTATTACATGCCCATACTTCTGGCCTGCGACGTCCANCGCTCGTAGTTCAACTACGACTGGGACTTCCAGTACCTTTGGGTATTACATGCCCATACTTCTGGCCTGCGACGTCCAGCAGCCCATCGCCGGAGCCAACCAGCCCAGACAACAGCATCACCGCCGCCCAAGGACAGGGCCCCAGTTCCAGCCAGTAGCCGCCGAGCCAGGATCTATCCTAGGTAAAGCCCACTGCAGGTAACAAAGTGCCCTTGTCAAAACTGACTGTGCATAAAGCCATCATGCTACACCCGATTTCGTGCTATGTCGATGGGCGACACACCCTACCCTATACCGCAGCAAGGTTACCTCCAGGTGACAAATCATCCAAACTCTCCCTCAGTGAGTTAAAGCCAGTGTCTCTGTCCTGCACCAAAGGAACCTTTATCTGAAGGTGATGTCACTACCATTTCTAAGGAGACGTCACGCGTGAATAGTAGTGTTTTTGGGGTGCCCAACAGGGAGCCACGGAGCTTTATTAGTCAAATAATATGGCAGAACAAGGCAAGCGCGACCCCGAGATCGAAGAGAATGGAGCTGGGAGTCAAACCAATAACCAGCCAGATTTCGGGGAGTTTGGAAACATCCCAAGGCGCTCATTTTTACTAGCTGAGACATGTCCATATTAAACCAAAGCAATGCCGACCAAGGCTAAGCCGCCGCTCCAATGGACGAGGCCATTGAAACCCGTCCAGAGAGATGTAGTGTACCTACATGAGTAGAATGATTAACTGCGTTCGNCCAATGGACGAGGCCATTGAAACCCGTCCAGAGAGATGTAGTGTACCTACATGAGTAGAATGATTAACTGCGTTCGTGGACTAGGTATTTTAAATGGGACAAAACTGGCACCTGGCACCGGCGGTGGTACTGGCCGACCGCCATATTATGACNGGGACTAGGTATTTTAAATGGGACAAAACTGGCACCTGGCACCGGCGGTGGTACTGGCCGACCGCCATATTATAACGTCACCTAACTGCCATCTAGGATCTGGATGACCTTGAGCCATGACCTTAACCTTGACTCCATTCCCATAAACTTGAATGGCCATGAAACAAAAAAATAAATAATAAAATTGTAGAAAAATCATAAAATCCTAAAAAAAATATTTAGGAAGTTAAAAAATGCTTTAAAGATGTACATGCAGGAGGTCTGGGGTTCGATGACCGGTGGATCAACTAAGTTCCCGACGGTTCTGACCTTCCCCGAGTAGAGCAGCATCCATCTCGTCAGCCATGTTAGATGTTGGTGACCTTGACACATGACCCTGACCCTGGTAACCTTGAAAGCAAAAAATTCTAACAAACCTTTGAAAAATATAAAAATGTTAACAATTTATAAAAATGTATTACAAATTATTATTATAAACGTACATTTCCAGAGGTACAACCACGACTGACCCTCGTCAATTTTAATTGTTTTTTAATCTGTCAATTACACACGTTCGCTAATTAGTCGGCCATCTTCCACCCCCTTCCACGCCACACCATATCAACTGTACATTTACTTTTAGTATCACCCACTAGAGCACATTGGTAACATGTATGTATTATGTTACTATCGACCTGTACCAAATGATGATGTAATGTAAATTTTCATTTTTTTAAATTCTTAAATGCAAGCATTTTTATTTAAAATATTGGTTTATATATAGCCGAGGGATTTTTTAAATGAGAAAATGTAACATATTTTTCACACAAAATTTATTGTACACATAATAAAATATACATAATCAGCAAAAATGCAATAATTTTTATTAATCTTCTTCGAACAGAGTCCAAATTACATGTTATTTTATTCTGCATATATTCAATTATGATTTTTGGGTATCTCATGGAAGGCTGAGCAATCCATTTATAGTGGTAAGCAGCAGTGCTCTATGAAGGGCCGCACAAATCACAGGGTCGCTACGAAGACCTTCAAAACAAGCAGCAGCAGCAGTACTTGTCTCCGATTCACCATCCATCACATTATCATTGCAGTGTAAACTTGACTCCTCTTTGATCGATGCATCTATGATGCTAGTATCAACATCCAGCTCATTGACACCAGGACTGTTTGTAGCAGAACCGGTATCAGCAGCCTTGGGAGTACACATTGCTGGACATCGACGAGTGGGCGCAGGTTCATCTCTAGAACCAGGGGCAGAATCATCCGTGATGGGTACTGACACAAGTGCCTGGCGTCAGCGATGCACTCGACGGCATCTTTTCGTCGGGCTGGCAGCATCCTTCTTGGACCCAGGTTGCTGGGAGTGGACCCATGGTTCATGTCCCGCATGGAGCGAATCCACGGCATAGTCTGGTGCATGCATGGTAGCATGAGTCTGTACCAAGGTGATGATTTGGTCCATNGAACTGTTTGTAGCAGAACCGGTATCAGCAGCCTTGGGAGTACACATTGCTGGACATCGACGAGTGGGCGCAGGTTCATCTCTAGAACCAGGGGCAGAATCATCCGTGATGGGTACTGACACAAGTGCCTGGCGTCAGCGATGCACTCGACGGCGTCTTTTCGTCGGGCTGGCAGCATCCTTCTTGGACCCAGGTTGCTGGGAGTGGACCCATGGTTCATGTCCCGCATGGAGCGAATCCACGGCATAGTCTGGTGCATGCATGGTAGCATGAGTCTGTACCAAGGTGATGATTTGGTCCATGGTGCAGGGAAGCTGCTTCTGTGGCGTCATGTGGAACACGACGCAGGCCGAAACTCCTGGAGAATCCAATTGAAACTGTGTTGGTTCATAGACGATTGGAAAATGTGCGATTTGCCAGTGATGCATACAGCTACCATTGCAGGTCTCGGTGTAGGTGCACAGATATCCATCATCTGCGATAAAACTATACTCCACACTACCATAGTCTGGCTTGGTGCTCGCATAAATTTTTGTAGGACAGAACATTGCCATCGTGACGACCGGAAACTCTAGGCATCGATTAAACGAGCACATTGATTTTTTTCCCACTTATATATAATAAAGATGTCTATGAGGTGTGCTACCATGCGAAAAACTAAATTCTCTCACATTTCGGGTGACTTCGTGTCTAGTCGTAGGCAGTCGATTCCTGGTCCAAGTACGAGGCGTACCATTTGCACAGAAGCTCCACGTTCTTCAGTGTGCAGGCCTAGTCAGGTTCCAACCTGTCGCAGACATGACGATGCGAATCGCCATAAAGTTTCGTCAGCTTGTACAGCGAAGAACTGACATACTCAGCCTGCACAACAATAATTTCCACTTCAAATTTACACAAATCGCTAAAACATTTTTTTTACTCAGGTCCAGCTACATAAATCGGGGAATTCGGGTACTGCACCAGCAAGTCGCGTAGCACATTCCCCATCTGATGGTATGGAATATCGGCTTCGTCCCATTCCAGTCCATGTTAGTACTTACTCAGCCAAGTTTTTGTTTTCTTGCTCTTCACGTCCAACAGTTTCTAGGGGTATGAAGGTCGCAAGTTGCGGGTTCGTATTTTACCATTGTCGTCATAGGACACTACGATCTCCTTGAGCACGAAGTCATTTTTTCTCTGAAACCCTACACATTACAGTACATCTTGAAGCTGAAGATGCTCCAAGACGAATAAACACTTCTAGAGTGTGGACAGTTATATTTATATATTCATAGCTGCGCTCACGACAGTATTTTAATGGTCTTGTCTGGGAAATTGTCCGATTCAAGTCGGTCGTGAAGTATCAGGCTGAATGTGTATGTGATGGCAGGGATATTTCCATGTGTAGTGAATTCGATCCTGCAGTCGATCACATGGGAGGTAATATGCTCGTCATGTTTACTTACCTCGAATACAATGAGCGAGGCCAAACTCTTTAAAGTATCAGAGCTCAATAGTGTGGATTGGGTGTGCCCATAATATACATTTTGGAATTGAGTGTACATCTGGTATGCCAGCAGGTACTGCCCATTTTCAAAGTTCATATTCATATGAACGTATGGATAGCTTTCACTATTAAAAAATGTTTTCACATTTTCTATTTGACATGTGTCGAACTGCGAACGACTCACTCTCACATTGCGCTGTCTTCTGTTCTGTAGTCCAAAGATAATGTATCTCGGTTTCTCAGAAGCAAAACTGGACCACACCATCCATCCAGTTGATGCGCTGGCTTGCTGGCAATCCGAAGTATGTCTCAAGACTCCCTGTAGTTTCAGTTCCCCTGTCTCCAGGTTTTCTCCTGTACCCAAGATGGTGTCTGCTTGCATATTAGCTATAAGCAGCACCAGTTCCTGCTCTGAATTGAAGATAATTCGTTTGTAGTCTTCATCAAATCCCAATAGCATGGAGAGCAGAATGTAGACTTCGAACTTGTCTCCAGGGTATATAGGAACACTGTAGTTATTTTCGATTCCCCAGGCTGCCATCTTGACTGCAGAGAGATGGTTGGGCAAGAGAGATAGGTATTTTTGGATCATTGAGGTTATGCGTACATCTCGCGACTGGTCCACCTTGACACCATTGAGAAAATACGTGATGCGATCGATCAGGTGAAGAATTCCATTGCTCGTTATTTTCGTCGATCCCAGGTTGAACCATATTCTTTCGTTAGAGTCCCTCTAATTCGCAGGAAAGGCTGGCAAGGAAGAGAGCAGATATCTTGGAGTTCGACCGCAATCCGAACTTCCGATTGTAGTGCGTACGGTCCGTTCTGGAAAGGCTGATGAGCATGAAGTTCCACCATCGTTACGCTGTCTTCAAAAACCACTGGCTCTAAGATGTTTGGGTAATCTTCAATGACGATTGACTTTGAAGCCGAGACTGCGGCGGAAAATCACGCTAGAATGTGTTAACTCCTTGGAGACCTGTGTCGTACTGATTACAGGTTTTGCACGACACATTATTTTATTGCTTCTGGTCTATGTAAATCTTATCCCCATCTTCTCAAATTCAAGCGAAGGGCGATTTCTTCGTTTCGAAAGTTCACCAACTCTCGGAGCTGGTCGAAGAATGTCACGACCACCTTGTGAGCTCTCTTCGCGACGACTGGAACATAAATGATGCTTTGTGGAGCTACGACCAGTTTAATACCTGGAGGGACCAAATGCGAAAATTCGTGCAGCGTATTGCTCCGCCTGCAATTGCGGTATGTGCCACTGGCCAAATTGCAATTCATTCGTATTTCCATTGACTGGCAAAATGTTTACAAGCCGCGACTACTCGTGTGTTTGTCAGCTTCGTAGATATGTGGCTCGAACCCCAGCATCGATCCGATAGTCTCCGGTTTCGTAAAGCCGATATCTTCGCTGCATCTGATGACACTCTTCAGAGTATTGGAATTCCCATGTAGTTCGTATTCCATGTCGGGGAACAGCGAATCTTGAATGTACCTTGTAATGCCGTATATTTCATAAGAGCCTATGGGCAATGTTACTTCGTTGCAGACATTGCCACTTTTTACGAGGTACAGCTTGCAGTTTTTTCCATCGATGTTAGGTATCGCATTGTAGGTTTGAAAATCGAAATGGCTTATGCACCATTCCCCCTCCAGGTCGAATGGTGGAAAATTTACTGCACGCAGATCGGTGCTATGACCCGTCAAGATAAGTGTTATCAAAACGAATGACGGTTTCCCTTATATGTACAGCCATTTTATACAATTACTTGTACGAACGAACCAGGAGACCAAAACACAAGTGTCCACAGTTCCACATGCTAGGCATCTGCTCCATATCGTAGTTGTAAGTCAGCTTCTTTCCTTTTAGGTATGGTCGCGGTTCGGGTGGAGGACACAAATTCCCAAAACTGCCATAATATCCTGTATGTTTGCCTTGTTTTATGTAAGCCACCCAGTGCCTTCCGGGACCATATGTCGTGCCCAGATTAATTATGGCTCACTCATTACATTTTGGTTATTGTGGTAATTCGTCTCTCATGATCACTCTTCTTTAATTAGATATTTTCAATGTATGTACATACAGTTCCAAATCTATGTTAGTGAGTGGTCGTTTCGGTAGAAATTTCATTATTGCCTCTTCTTGCTGCGTCACTTTTGCACACATCCACCTCCTACTGATGATGGATTTAGGTAGAGGCACTTGCTGATTNCCTCCTACTGATGATGGATTTAGGTAGAGGCACTTGCTGATTTTTTTTTGCCCATGGCGATAGCTTCCATATTTGCACTGTGTCTTTGGGCCTCTGACCACTGCTTCCGTTTCTTCGATGTTGTGTTGACAGCTCGGACGATACCACTTGTGGCTCCGATTGAGACCTCGAGGGCCCCTAATGCAGGCAAAAGCGATGGAAAAAATCCTTTGGTAGATGTTTTCTTGGTCTTGCATTATTTTCTTCCCTTTGTCACTGATTTTCGTTTCACTTGTGCCTTTATTTTTCTCTCTGTACCTGTTCTCATTTTAGCCTGTGCCTTTCTCTTGCTCTTATAACCCATTCCCATCTTCAACTTAGCCTTCATCACAATGCATACACCACACGCTGCTATTTTTTCTCCGAGTCCAGTGTCTGATGATTTTCTTATTTCGTTGGCCTTATGTGCAAGTATTTTGACTGCCTGCTGCCTAGCTTGTAGATCCTTCTGCTTGGAATAGGTGATGTCATGCTGCTTGCACGCCTCGTCCAGGGCATTTATGGCTGTCTCGTTGCGTGGCAGCCTTTTAGCTAGCTTGGTTCCCGGCCCGCAGAACCTGGAATCCTGGAATGTGCATCTCGAATGGTTGATCAGCGTATCGACGATCCTGCTTCCAGCTACAGACTTACCTCTTCGAGGCATCGCAGTGAATTGACCTAAAAACTTATAAATATGCTCATTTTATANCTTCCAGCTACAGACTTACCTCTTCGAGGCATCGCAGTGAATTGACCTAAAAACTTATAAATATGCTCATTTTATACATTTTTGTTTCAGTATTATTAAAGACTTGGAACAGTACGGATGTATCACAAATTCATGTGTCATATCAGTGCAAACTCTAACAGAGGCAGTTTACTAGGAGTGATTATTTGAAGAGACATTATATTACCAAGAAATCGTGGTTAATGTCATCAAGATGGTTGTTTATTCTACCTCATCATCATCAAATCTATGATATAAACCAAGCAGAATAAAACAGTTCGCAGATCGTCAAGNCTTCCAGCTACAGACTTACCTCTTCGAGGCATCGCAGTGAATTGACCTAAAAACTTATAAATATGCTCATTTTATAAATTTTTGTTTCAGTATTATTAATGACTTGGAACAGTACGGATGTATCACAAATTCATGTGTCATATCAGTGCAAACTCTAACAGAGGCAGTTTACTAGGAGTGATTATTTGAAGAGACATTATATTACCAAGAAATCGTGGTTAATGTCATCAAGATGCTTGTTTATTCTACCTCATCATCATCAAATCTATGATATAAACCAAGCAGAATAAAACAGTTCGCAGATCGTCAAGNACCAAGAAATCGTGGTTAATGTCATCAAGATGCTTGTTTATTCTACCTCATCATCATCAAATCTATGATATAAACCAAGCAGAATAAAACAGTTCGCAGATCGTCAAGCAAGATGTTACTCTACCCATACGCATTCATGCTGAAGATGAAGCTATCTCCCACGAATCGTGACATGGAAGCCTAATTCCAAAAACAGTTAGGTGAATCATCGCAGTACCATCAAATTGCGGGAAAACATGCGTTCTACTGAGCCTGCTGGAAGAAGAGAATAGCCTTCGGTTCGAAAATATATACCTGTACTCCAAATCGCTTCAGCAACCGAAATACCAACAACTGACACATGTACTGCAAGCAGTGGAAGGCGTGGGTTAATTCCCCTGCAGCGAAAACGAGAAGGATGTGCCTCCGAACGAAGCATTGACGAACTCGATATTCGTCTTCGATGACATTGCCTCCGAGAAACAAACTTGTATTCAAGAATACTTTACCATAGGATGGCACACGAAGGTGGACTATGTATACCTCGGCCATGCTTATTCGCGCGTACCCAAATAGCTACTATGCGACAACGCAAACATGTTGGTGCTGTTTCGCATGGACGATATGAATTTGCGGCATGTTTACGATGATCATGTCAATACAGGCATAAAGCTATCAGATTTCAAGTGTTTGTGTGCCTAGTGCTGGAATGAGAAATATGGATTTTTGACGATCGTTAAGGACTGGCCCCTATATAATGATAAGTACAGGCATGGGTTCGATCAGTTCATCACTGACCATCGATAATGAGTTACATCATATCTAAATTCGGGCAAAGTAGCCACAAGTTGCCGCTTCACAATGACAACGATGGAGGTTGTTTCGTACAACGAAACGATGGAACTTGTGATGCTGGTAGAAGAATAATTCGAAATGTTGGTGAACCTGAACGATCGAAGAATACTGCTACTAAACATTTCATCCTGGAAACTGGTAATGGCATCATTTCGGAACTGCGCAGTAGGTTGGCGGAACAAAACACATTATTTCAGAACTGCCTCTCCGAGCTCGAGGCGAAGATAGAGCATGTGAAAACGGAGATCGTCCGCAATATGGCGGCCATAGACGAGCACATGACAAGTGTACAAAGGCAAATTATTGACAGATTGAGTGTGGCATCTGCACAAAATGAAGATAATCTGAAAAGGCTGACAAATTCCATAGATCATACCTCGATTTCCCATCTCGCCACGCAAACAGATTTTCAAAATTACAGCAGGGACATATTGGATACCTGCAGCGAATGTCTGGGCAAGATCGAAAGTATTTTGGTGGATACCCAAAACTAAACCTATAAAAAAGAGCAACCGCAAAAATTTTTTATTCAGTTCTATTTCAGACATTGTCAGCGACCTGTATCGGGCGATACAGTCTGTTTTCTTGAAGTATTTGTTCGCCAAGAGAGCCAAAATTTCATGCGACTTCATAAATGAAAGGATTTTGAAGCCCATTACACGTCGTCTCAATGTACTCAGGGAGAGCGATGGAGCACCCGTAGACATGAAGACCAANGGATTTTGAAGCCCATTACACGTCGTCTCAATGTACTCAGGGAGAGCGATGGAGCACCCGTAGACATGAAGACCAAAATCTACGATACTACTGAGCCTATGAAGAAGCGAAAACATGATGTGCAGACAGATCGGCACGAAGGATCGGATGCGGATTTGCCGCACAGGAAAAAAGTACAGAAGAGAGTCTTCAAACACAAAGCTCTGGTTCNGGATTTTGAAGCCCATTACACGTCGTCTCAATGTACTCAGGGAGAGCGATGGAGCACCCGTAGACATGAAGACCAACATCTACGATACTACTGAGCCTATGAAGAAGCGAAAACATGATGTACAGACAGATCGGGACGAAGGATCGGATGCGGATTTGCCGCACAGGAAAAAAGTACAGAAGAGAGTCTTCAAACACAAAGCTCTGGTTCGNACGAAGGATCGGATGCGGATTTGCCGCACAGGAAAAAAGTACAGAAGAGAGTCTTCAAACACAAAGCTCTGGTTCGTCGCTACCTACAATCGTACACATCTCGCAATAATGATACGACATACGGTGTATACAGGCATAATGGTAAGTGGTTTCTCAGTGCTGATGAAATAGAGTTTCTATTATATGGGATCATCAGAGTTGGCGATTACAAGACACATGGAACCTCCAGGCTATATGAACTTCCATTTTTCAAGGAGCCCAGGGAGTTTACACAATCCGACCTGTTGGAATATAAGACTTTGCTCGAACTCACGCATGCACTTTACCAAGATAACATTACTGAGACAAGTGTTAAAAAGAACGAAGATCACGAATAAATCGGCATTCTCGCAGACCTCTTTAGTGGCCTAAAACTGAAGGTCTGAAGAAGATAGATGACGACAAGAACACCAAATACATATTCTGGGATGACACGAACGAGCTGTTCGATATGCTGCAGCTACTGATCGCTTCGCAGAGGGTTGGAAATTACTCCCACACTAACAAGATGATTTCAATCGTCGAAGAACTTAAGGAGGGAGGCTACATAGAATGAGTCGATTAGGAATCACCAATGAACTGCACACATCTGCGTAGATGCAACTACCGCTGCCACAATGTCGTGATATGTAAGATGAACTATATATTTCAAGCTGACTTCGTCGAGATGATACCATATGCTCCATTCAAGAAGGGCTACAAATTCATGTTGATAGTGATCGATGCACATAGCAAATTCACCTGGGTCGGACCTATCAAGTCGAAGAATGCACGTGATGTCACTGAGGCGATAGCTAACGTATTGCGCGAAGGACGCATTCCGACTAATCTACAAACCGACCAGGGCAAGGAATTCTACAATNGGCGATAGCTAACGTATTGCGCGAAGGACGCATTCCGACTAATCTACAAACCGACCAGGGCAAGGAATTCTACAATACAAAGTTCAAGGCCCTGATGAAGAAACATAACATAAATCATTTTTCCATGTACAGCAATCTCAAAGCTTCTATCGACGAGCTTTTTCACAGGACTCTGAAGAGAAAAATGTGGAGGCATTTTGCTGCGAATAGTAGCTACAAGTTGCTGATACTACTGCTGAAACTCGTCCGCGAGTATAATTCTACCATTCTTTCCACCATACGCATGAACCCCGAAGACATTAAGGTCAACTCCATGCTTCGAACCTTGTACACTGACGTGAAAAGGAGGGACCCACGCAAGCCTAAAGCCAAGGTGGGCGACCTGGTGCACATCTCCAAACAGAAAAGCATCTTCGAGAAAGGGTTTAAGGCGAATTGGAGCACCGAACACTTTCGTGTGTGATGTATACGCAACTATGCTCCGAAGACCTACTCTCTCGAGGATCTGAGTGATGTTCCCATCCATGGTGGTTTCTACGCATAGGAGATCCAGCCTACAAAGTTTCCAGATGTGTATTTGGTCGAAAAGATGCTGAAACGACGTAACGGAAGGGCGTACGTCAAGTTGTGGGGTTTCCCTGGCTGCTTCAATTCCTGGGTTGCTGAAGCAGACATTGAGCGGTGAACACCGAATATTCAAAATAAATCGTGTATTGTTTCTAATTTTGTACATTACCAAATAAAAATAATTTTAAAAAAATATGTTGTGTTTTGTTTATTTTGAAACCCCTCCTTTAAAAACATATTTTAAATACAAATACTTGCATTCTTAATAAATAAAATTAATAAAACGATTTACGTGACCTCGTCACCATTCGGTACAGGTCCATAGTAATATAATGTATCTCTGGTTGTTAAAACATGTTACCAGTGTGCTCTAGTGGCTGATGGTAAAAATAATTGGACATGGTATGGAAGGGGGTGGAGTCTGCTAACTAATTAGCGTATGCTAGTAATTGACAGATTAAAAAACCAATAAAAAATGTACGTGTGTAGGTCGTGGTGGGACCTCTGAAAATGTACGTTTATTAATAACAACTTTTATAAAAAAAATTCAATATATTTTTAATAAATTTTCGGAATTTTTACAAATTTTTAAAGTTTTCAATTTTTGTGATTTTTTTAGAATTTTTGGCTCTAAGGTCACCGGGGTTAAGGTCACGGGTCAAGGTTACCGACATCTAACTTGACTAACGAGATGGACACTGATCGACCTGGCGAGGATCACTCATGTCGGGAGCTTAGTCGATCAGCTGTCATCGAACCCCGAACATCCTACATGTACATCTTAAAAGATTTGTTTAACAATTCTTTTGGGGGGGNAATTGTTTGGGTTTTAAGGTCATTCAAGGTTATGGGGTCAAAGTCATGGGTCAAGACCAAGGTCACCCAGATCCTAGTGGTGGTTGGGTGACATCGCAAGTCGGACAGCCGGCGCCGGCGCTGGTGCCAGGTGACAGTTGTGTCCCATTTAAAATTAATTATCCCCGGACGCAGACAATCATTCTACTTACATGCAAAAGAGAAAATTTAAATTTCATTAGTTGCGCACTCTGCCGGAACAGATTCAACTACCTATGCTTAGGGTGGAATGATGAACCCTGTTATACTGTAGGACTAGAGTATCGTTGTGATGAATGTCGGAACCACCAAACTGCCCACTGTAGCTGGCTTGCCTGTGCATTACAAGAGCCGTATTATTTGCGCACAAACATTTTACCACCTATGCACTGGGTGGCCGGACGAGAGAATCACCAGACCTGGTTTAGTGTATAGATGCTACATGTACAAGTGAGTGGCAGAATACCGACCAAATAATCCAGGCACTCACCACAGCATGACGTCCACTCGGGGTAGCGACGGGACCCAATTACCCGAATTCGCAGGAAGACCCCAGTAGGACCCGGTACCATTTACACAAGAGTGCGAGAGGGAATTTAGTTAGAATGGGGATCCACCTAAAAAATGGGTGATCAAAAACCAGAAACAATTAAAAAGTAAAGGATAAGACTGGTGNGTTAGAATGGGGATCCACCTAAAAAATGGGTGATCAAAAACCAGAAACAATTAAAAAGTAAAGGATAAGACTGGTGGAATAAACAAAGGCAATGTATTATGGAATAGGGACTACTTTGCTGCCACCCAGTTTTCAGGAGAGGAAGTGTTNGTGGAATAAACAAAGGCAATGTATTATGGAATAGGGACTACTTTGCTGCCACCCAGTTTTCAGGAGAGGAAGTGTTGGCACAACTCACCACAAAATGAGTTCGTGGAGGCAATCATCAGTGATCTTAAAACCCTCATTTTATGAAAACTATTTACCCGATTTAAATAATCGATATATAGTCGGATTTGCCTAAAAAATTATCTATAATATATTATGTAATTGGATCGGATTAAGATAGAAATTCGAAAGAAATATGCCAAAAATTAACCAAAGAATTATCTCTATCTCTGACACTGCAAACACCACAATTTCAAGAATAATTTCAATCGAAAGAGCACACCTGAAAACTGTAGGAATATGCTATCTTTATTGGCCAGTCTGGCCAAATTTAGACAGCTCAAAAGGAAAACTAAATAATGAGTTCCTGAAATTGGCATTTTCAGTGAAATTAAACCCTTATTTCTCTCAACAACTTTTATCTGATTTTAATGATCGACATACAATTGGATTCCCCTTTAAATTCTCTAAAATATTATTACTTTAAAAATTCGAATTGGTGAAAAAGTTTTAAGATAAAAAAATGCCAAAAATTAACTAAGGTGTCCCCTGCTAAAAAAATGTTTTTCTTCTCGAAATTTTTTTTAAGAAACTATATCAATGTTGGTATCAAACTGTTCAGAACGGAATTTCTTTTAACTTCTTACAATCCATAATTCGGCATTTTAATTTACTGTCCGAATAAACATAAATAGCATACCTAACTCTATAACTGCTAACACCACANCCATAATTCGGCATTTTAATTTACTGTCCGAATAAACATAAATAGCATACCTAACTCTATAACTGCTAACACCACACTCAACAGACTCATTTTAATCGAAAGAGCACCACCGAAAAAATGTAGGAATATGCTATTTTTATTGGTCAATCTCGACAAATTAAGATAAGAGAAAAGAAAAACTAGGCCTANGAAAAATGTAGGAATATGCTATTTTTATTGGTCAATCTCGACAAATTAAGATAAGAGAAAAGAAAAACTAGGCCTAAATAATGAGTTCGTGGAGGCAATCTTCAGTGAAATTAAAACCCTCATATCTTACAAACTATTTATCATATATAAATGATCGGCATATCGTTGGACCCTTAAAATGATCTATAATATGATATTAAATTGGACTCTAATAGGACAGAATTTCAAAAGAAATATAGGAAAAGACCAAAAATTAACTAAAGAATTATCTCTATCTCAGAACCAGCTAACACCACACTCACAAGTTTAATTTCAATCAAAAGAGCACCCACGAAAAGTGTAGGAATATGATATCTTTATTGGCCAGCATGGCAAAATTACGACACCATAAAAGGAAAACTAAATATTGAGTTCGTGGAGGCAATCTTCAGTGATCTTAAAACCCTCATTTCTTTACTATTTTTCCGATTTAAATGATATATATATTTATAATCGCTTAAAAATTATCTATAATATGACATGTAATAGTATTAGATTAAGATATAAATTCGAAAGAAATATCAGAAAACCCAAAAATTAACCTAAGAATTATCTCTATCTCAGAACCTGCTTACACCACACTCGCCAGACTAATTTCAATCGAAAGAGCACCCCTGAAAACTGTAGGAATATGCTATATGTATTTACTAGTATGGCCAAATTACGNCTAATTTCAATCGAAAGAGCACCCCTGAAAACTGTAGGAATATGCTATATGTATTTACTAGTATGGCCAAATTACGGCACCATAAAAGGAAAACCAAATATTCAGTTCCTGGAATTGGCAATTTCAGTGTAATTTAAACCATTATTAAATGTAAAATTTTAATCTGATTTTAAAGATCGACATATCATTGTATTCGGTTTTCAAATTCGCTAAAATAAGATTTGTTAAAGAATTCAAATTGGTGAAAAAGTTTTAAGATAAATCAAAAAATGCCAAAAAAATCAACCACCGTTTCCTCCTGCCGAAAAAATTTTTTTCGTCTCGAAATTTAATTTTCAGAAACTATATCAATGTAGGAATCAAACAGTTCAGAACGGAATATGTTTTAACATCTTACAATCCATAATTCAGCATTTTAATTAACTGTCCAAATAACCCTTAATAACATGCCTAACTCTAAAATTTCTAACGCTACACTCAACAGCCACATTTTAATCGAAAGAGCACCCCCGAAAACTATAGGAATATGCAATCTTTATTGGTTGGTCNTTTTCAGTGTAATTTAAACCATTATTAAATGTAAAATTTTAATCTGATTTTAAAGATCGACATATCATTGTATTCGGTTTTCAAATTCGCTAAAATAAGATTTGTTAAAGAATTCAAATTGGTGAAAAAGTTTTAAGATAAATCAAAAAATGCCAAAAAAATCAACCACCGTTTCCTCCTGCCGAAAAAAATTTTTTCGTCTCGAAATTTAATTTTCAGAAACTATATCAATGTAGGAATCAAACAGTTCAGAACGGAATATGTTTTAACATCTTACAATCCATAATTCAGCATTTNCTAATTTCAATCGAAAGAGCACCCCTGAAAACTGTAGGAATATGCTATATGTATTTACTAGTATGGCCAAATTACGACACCATAAAAGGAAAACCAAATATTCAGTTCCTGGAATTGGCATTTTCAGTGTAATTTAAACCATTATTAAATGTAAAATTTTAATCTGATTTTAAAGATCGACATATCATTGTATTCGGTTTTCAAATTCGCTAAAATAAGATTTGTTAAAGAATTCAAATTGGTGAAAAAGTTTTAAGATAAATCAAAAAATGCCAAAAAAATCAACCACCGTTTCCTCCTGCCGAAAAAATTTTTTTCGTCTCGAAATTTAATTTTCAGAAACTATATCAATGTAGGAATCAAACAGTTCAGAACGGAATATGTTTTAACATCTTACAATCCATAATTCAGCATTTTAATTAACTGTCCAAATAACCCTTAATAACATNCAAAAAAATCAACCACCGTTTCCTCCTGCCGAAAAAATTTTTTTCGTCTCGAAATTTAATTTTCAGAAACTATATCAATGTAGGAATCAAACAGTTCAGAACGGAATATGTTTTAACATCTTACAATCCATAATTCAGCATTTAATTAACTGTCCAAATAACCCTTAATAACATGCCTAACTCTAAAATTTCTAACGCCACACTCAACAGCCACATTTTAATCGAAAGAGCACCCCCGAAAACTATAGGAATATGCAATCTTTATTGGTTGGTCNCACACTCAACAGCCACATTTTAATCGAAAGAGCACCCCCGAAAACTATAGGAATATGCAATCTTTATTGGTTGGTCTGAACAAATTAAGACCTGAGAAAATGAAAACTAAATAATGAGTTCGTGGAGGCAATCTTCGGTGATTTTAAACCCCCTCATATCTAGCAAACTATGTATCCGATGTAAATGATCGATATATCATAGATTCGCCTTTAAAGTATCTTTAATATAACATGTTATTGAATTAGATTTAGATAGCAGTTCGAAAGAAATATCGGAAAAAGCCAAAAATTAACCACAGATTTATCACTAACTCAGAAACTGCAAACACCACACTCACAAAACAAATTTCTATTGAAAGTGCAATCCTGTAAACTGTAGGAATATACTCTCTTTATTGGTCAGTCTGACCAAATTACGACACCATGAAAAGAAAACTAAATAATGAGTTCCTGGAATTGGCATTTTCAATGTAATTTAAACACATATTTCTCGCACAACTTTAATCTGACTTTAATGATCGACATACCATTGGATTCCTATTTAAATCTCCAAAATATGATTTGTTAAAGAATTCTAATTGGTGAAAAAATTATAAGATAAACCAAAAAATTTTAAATATCAACCCTGCAAAAAAAAAATTTTTTTNAATTCTAATTGGTGAAAAAATTATAAGATAAACCAAAAAATTTTAAATATCAACCCTGCAAAAAAAAAATTTTTTTTCGAAACTTTTTTTTAAGAAACTATATCAATGTTGGTATCAAACTGTTCAGAACGGAATTTATTTTAACCNTTTTTTTCGAAACTTTTTTTTAAGAAACTATATCAATGTTGGTATCAAACTGTTCAGAACGGAATTTATTTTAACCTCTTAAAATCCATAATTCGGCATTTTAATTAACTGTCCGAATATACCCAAATAACATACCTTAATGTAAAACTTCTAAAACCACACTCAACGGACTCACTTTAATCGAAAGAGCAACCCCGAAAACTATAGGAATATGCTACTTTTATTGGTCAGCGTGGACAAATTAAGACACGAGAAAAGGAAAACTAAATAATGAGTTCGTGGAGGCAATCTTCAGTGAAATTAAAACACTCATTTCTTGCAAACTATTCATCCGATGTAAATGATCGATGTATCATTGATTCGCTTTTAAAGTATATTTTATATAACACGTTATTGGATTAGATTCAGATAGCAATTCGAAATAAATATCGTAAAATGCCAACAATTAACCAGAAATTGAGAATTGTGTAAAATTTGTTTAATATTTAGAGTAATGTTTTTTTTTTTATTATTTGTAGGTGACCCGTAATATAGATAGTGTATATAAATTTAAAAGGGTAACTTGTGATGTGTATTACGCAAGTAGAAGCCGGCCTAAGTAAGGGAAGGTTAGATCCAGCCTAGGTCGCAACTTGTCCCCAGTAAACTGCCTGCAGTGCGACCAGTTAGGCGACCACAGAGCAGGACCAGTTAAAATGTCTTCAGCGCTATGGTAGGTAAGCAGTAAGTTGACATATCTCTCATGAGTAGGACTAGAACACACGCCTTAATTGTTCGTGAGTTTTTTTTTAACATGTATACCTTTAAATTGGTTGATTCCAGGTTAAAACTCTGTAACGTAATGTAAATCAAACACAGCCCTCGGCTGACTAGTGTGAGCGACACGTTTCCTGTAACTAAAGAAGGGACGCGAGCATTCGCGACACAGGTACATTATGTGTGACATGTCCTCCCCAGGGTGTAAAATCCATTAGCGGGCCGCTCGCCCAACCTGCCCGCGCGCTAGAGAGAAACAGCGCCACTTAAGAAAGAAAGAGAAAGAGAGAGCGCGCGCTATGCCGAAAGCGAAAGTAGAAGCCTGCGCGCCAGAGCAGGGACCAAGCACAGAAAGCGCTACAAAAGGACACACAGCCAATTTCGAGTGACAGTGCCACATCACTCACGCACCAGAATTCTACCAGATGAGTGTACGTCACAACGTGATGTGAAAAAAGGGGGAGGGGCGATTGACGCGTGACTTGTACTGACATAATTATTTACGGATCCACCTCATCTTCATGTGACGTCACGTCCCCCCAAGCGGGGTTTGAACCCAGGATGACTTGCTTCCACAGTCAACCTGCACATCCCTAGACAAGGGGCATCCTAGCACACGGCAGTCGAAACCGTCTATGCCAGACGTCACGTGTCTTGCAATCACCCCCACGTGCGACAAAAGCCAGCAACGAAACCAAGCGTTGCACCTAAGCTAGCTGAAGCGACGCAACCCGCACTGAAACCGCCACTTCCAGCCTCCCCCGAGAGAATAAGCCTGCGTTGCTAAGGGAGGAGCTCACGGCTGAAGAACCCGCTGACGGCTGACTATATACGCCGGCGCGCATCCCCAAACAATGGTGATTCNGGGGGGAACCCATAGCGCCACTCCCCCCACCAGAGTGATATGCAAACACCACTCTGGTTAAGCCAGCGTAGCGTGACTTTAAGTCAAAGAAAGATGTTCTGCCACCTCTCTACTACTATTTTCTCTACCAATTAATTAAGAGCATGGTTTCCACCCATCTGTTTCCTGTAACATTTTCTGATAATCCATGCAACAATTTTTAATTCTTTCCTGGCGAAAGGGCTCTTGCGGTGACTATGCCGGTTTTTCCCTTTCTCTTCTTAGTATAGTAGTTTAGCTATAAGTACATTTAGGGAGGTTTTTGTGGCTGTATCGTGGTCATGGCAGCCCAATCCCTTGCTGCCGCGATGCACGTCTCCTTGTATAATTTCCTTCCGTTGTAGGCGTATGGGCGAATCGGGGCTCTGTGTTAATTGAGGGCAGGGATGGCGCCCGATACACATAACACTTAGTTTTAGAGTAGGTTAGTAAAAAAAAAAAATCCAAAACATCGGTTGTATATCTGGCAGCTCGCTCCACATGTGCTGGAGCTCTCTACCTACCGTTTTCCTCACGAGAGATAACCAGCCTCCCAAAAGGCTTCTAGACCAACATCCAGCAACCTCCGAAAAAGTCTTTGTCCCCCTCTTACACTCACTACCACTTGCCGGTTGAAGTGACAGGACTGATTCTGGGTGGCCTAACCCCTTCTGGTTACACTTTAGCTAGGGAACTCATCGACTGCTCCTCCTTCATGTGGTAGACCTTAGTACCTTCCCATATGCCCTTCACCCATAGAGGCGGTGCAAGGTGGATAGCTAAGAGGGCAGCTACTGTCTCTAAACCTAGTCAGTTGCTCTGCAACCCATTGCTGTCTGCCCTCAGCAGCCCCTCCCCTAGGGTCCGAGCTCAAGCCGCCCTACAACTGGCAAGGCCTCACCTCCCAGTTCTCCCTAGCTCCCTTTTCCAGCCATCCCAGAAGATTGCCGGAGAGCCTCACCTGCTCATAGTTCATCTACGACTGGGAATTGTAGTACCATTGGGTATTGCCTGGCCATACTTCCGGCTTGCGACATCCAGCAGCCTGCTGCCGGAGCCGACCAGCCCAGACAGCAGCATCACCGCCGCCCCAGGACAGGGCCCNCAGCCTGCTGCCGGAGCCGACCAGCCCAGACAGCAGCATCACCGCCGCCCCAGGACAGGGCCCCAGTTCCAGCCAGTAGCCGCCGAGCCAGGATCTATCCTAGGTAAAGCCCACTGCAGGTAACAGAGTGCCCTTGTCAAAACTGACTGTGCATGAAGATGTCATTGCCACACCCGACTTCATGTCGTGTCGAAGGGCTACAAACCCCACCCTATACCGCAGCATGGTTACCACCAGTCGGAAGATCATTCAATCTCCCCCTCAAGTGAGTTATAGCAAGTGTGTGTGTCCAGCACCAAAGGAACCTTTATCTGACTGACGTCACTACCATTTCCAACGAGATGTCACGAGTCATTGTGAAAATTACTGGAAAAATTACATGAATATTGGATACGCATGGCAATTGTTCATATTTTTAGTTTTGCAAGACAAATGAATAGACATAGTGGGCTGTAAAACTAGCACTGCATTACCTACAACTTGTAAATCTACACGTAATCACCATTGTTTTACATTTTCTGACTGCAACATTTTCTCACAAAACAATAATGGCATAATAAATATTATTAAGGTATGTTGTGTATATTCATAACCTACTTCCTCGACTCCAAATGAAATATTGTATTTCTTTTTTGTGGTTGGCTCTACGATGTTATCACATCAAAAAATACAAAGAAGGTACATTAAGTTCCAGTGTTTTCTCATTTAATAATACTACTTGAGGCAAGTGCTAAATTATGCTTTCTAAATTTAAGTTTAGTTACATAATTTATGTAAATTATTAGACCTTATGGTTTATATGAACATAAACCATTAAATCTGTAGGTAAAAACTCATTCGAGTCTGAAAGAAAATGAGCTCAATTTAAAGTTTTGGTCAGATACTCGACTTTAAAATCAGAGTACTCTCAGACCTTCGCTTGTAACTTCAGTTGTGACCATAAATTTTATTGATAATTTGAAAAGACTTTGGATGACATAGCTACACGTTACAATACTCCAAACAAATAATGATAATAAAAAGTAAAAGAAATAGCAATAAAGAGAGGAAAGCATTTGTATTTAAGTTAATGAAATTATGTGGGCTATAGAGAACATATTCAAATAGAGTGTACCTACAACCTACATCAAACACAGTTTAACTACTAGTACAAGATTTCATGTAAAAATACATTGTCCAGAATGGATAGAATAACACAAAAGCAAATATTCAATTCCTTAATAGCCCAATACATAGACAAACGATAAACGCTGCAATATCAATGGATGGCCGTTTAGCAAACAAACTTAATATATCCTTGGAAGGATACACTATAAAATTTGGACTTCGAGGGGAAAGAGAAATTAAAATTGAATAAGGTTGTCCATCAAAAATTTTTGTAGAAGCCAATGTGTGCTGGAAGATGATATGACATCTACAGAACATTTTTGCATCTGTTTTGAATATACATGCATCTGACATGTCCCTATTACTTCATAATTCCCAGTCTAGACACAAGGACTAAAGAACACTTCACAAAGCCTACAGAAAAATGGTTTTTTTTTTAAAGTAATTTTAATAAAATCTATGGAATATGTTTAACTACTATATGTTTATTTGAAACAATACAAAATTTATGCAAAGAGGGTAACAAGACTAAAAAAAACAACATTCCAACATGCCTCAGCCAATTAAAAGCATATTCATTCCAAAAATGCAATCTGTGATGTACAATCAACTGTCCACAAAAATCTGCAGAATGATGCTCCATTATACATAGCAGGTAAATGCTAGCACTGTGGTGAAACTGAGACGAATTTTGAAGGTGTCATTGATGTGGCTTTCAATACTAATGTTCTTCCAGTGTGTGCATTCTTAGGGTGTATCGACATTACATTTACTGCTTGTGCAGTTTGTGGCAATGGTTATTACTTCCATCATTATATACAAAGCCCTCATGCATTTTTCTTTTGATGCATGCACACCTGACCATTTGTAATAAGGTTAAGGAAGTCAAAAATCCTGTATAATTAATTACATTTTTTTTTGCACATTTGCTTTTCCTACCCTGAAAGTGGCACCTACCTGTCTTCAGAGACCTCTACTGATAAACGGTGGGATATATAGATAAACCAGCATCATAATTTAATGCAGAGCTACATATGTAAATTACCTACTGTTATGATTTGTATCAAAACTATAACAACTAACGCCACCTATTGTTATCTCTATGCCATCGTATTGTTTTCTTTATGTTAGTAGTAATAAAGCTATGGTCGTTCAGTCGCCATTGAATCGTGATACGCAGTGTTTCATTTCGCTAATCATTACAGGTTATGGGCCCAGTAAACAATTGAATAATAATCTCGCGATAGTTTGTACGGTATGATAAGTACTGAGTATAATTATATTCGCTGAAGGAGACTATTAATTGTGCGTATCGTGTGTGTGTGACCGCGTAATGGCTTCGAACTATGTGATAAGCGTCCCTAAGTTGAAAGGACGCGAGAATTATAGTGAATGGTGTTTTGCGGCAGAGAATTTCCTGGTCTTGGAGGGCATGCTAGGATGCATCAAGCAGGAGCCGAATCAACCAGCAATAGGAGCCACGGATGATGCTAAAACCAGAGCAAAATTGATCTTGACCATTGATCCCTCGATTTACGTTCATATAAAAAACGTTACTTCTACAAAGGAGCTATGGACGAAACTAAAGCAGTTATTCGACGATTCGGGGTTTACCAGAAGAATAAGTCTGTTGAGAAATTTAATTTCTATTCGGCTTGAAAATTGTATCTCAATGACTGCCTATGTGACTCAGATAGTTGAAAATGGACAAAAATTTGCTGGAACTAGTTTTAACATAAATGACCAATAGATTGCGTAATTATTGTTGGCGAGATTGCCTGAAAAGTTTTCGCCAATGATTATGGCCATAGAACATTCTGGAATTTGCATAACAACGGACGCCATTAAAACGAAATTATTGGACATGGAGGAAACTGAAACGAATGAAACTAGTGGTGCATTTACTAGTTTTCGTAAATACCAACATAAGAAAAAGGAAAAGTCTGGGTTAAAGACCTATAAACAAGATGGCTTACAAACGTCAAAGTCATCAACCATCAAATGTTTTAGATGTAAACAGACTGGCCATTTCCAAAATAAACGTCCCAATAAAGATAAATATAATATGCACAGTGAACAAAAGCAGACAAATGCCTTCAGTGCTGTATTTTTAAATGGCAGTTTTAGCAAACACGAATGGTATGTCGACTCAGGGGCAGCGAATAAACATTGTATTACAAATGTTTCATACGAACAGAGCACTAAAAAAATAGTTGTAGCTAACAATAGTAAGATGCCTGTTGAGTGTTCCGGTGATGTGCAGATTAAAACTTTAACAGAAGATAGCAAGTTTAATGTGACAATCAAAGATGTGTGTGTGTTCCAAGTATCACAACAAATCTCTTATCTGTGAGTCAATTAACCTGCAATGGCAATGGCGTGTCCTTCACGAGTGACAGTTGTATCATTTATAATAGAAAAGGCGAAAAAGTTGCTATAGCCTCATTAGTAAATGGAGTATACAAACTAAACATGCCCATGTGTTTGTCAGCTGCTGTGATGGAATCCGGCGAAACCTGGCATAGGAGACTGGGACATATTAATAGCAACTATCTTAACAAGATGCAGGATGCTGTGGAAGGATTGCAATTGGATAAGAATACAGATATAAGCAAGATGTCTTGTGTCACATGTTGTGAGGGGAAGCAAAGTCGCTTGCCGTTCTCTCATGAGGGTGACAGAAGTACTGAATTATTGAATACAGTACATACAGATCTTTGCGGACCTATGGAGAATGCTTCTCTAGGATGGTCAAGGTATTTTCTTATTTTTATTGATAATTACAGCAGAATGAAACATATTTATTTTTTGAAAAATTAGAGTGAAACTTTTGAATGCTTTAAACAATACAAAGCCAAAGTTGAAAATGTTCTGGGAAAAAAGATAAAGATTTTACGGAGTGATAACGGACGTGAATTCTGTAATAAAGAATTGGATGATTACCTGAAAAAAATGGGAATAATACATCAAAAAACAAATCCTTACACGCCTGAACAAAATGGTTTATGCGAACGCATGAATAGAACTTTAATAGAAAAAGCGAGATGCCTTTTGTTTGAAGCTGATCTACCGAAGAAATTTTGGGCAGAAGCAAGTAATACTTCTTTCTATTTGCAAAATAGAATGTTAACAGCTGGATTAAATAATAAAACTCCGTACGAGTTATGGACTAACAGCAAGCCTAATATTAGTCATTTGAAGATATTTGGTACAAGAAGTCTGAGACGTGTATCTTAGTAGGTTATTCAGAGGAAGTAAAGGGGTACAGAGTTTACAACCCTAAAACTCAGAATGTGTCAACCAGCAGAGACGTCATTATTATGGAAAAAATCTGAATACAGAGAAACTGACTGTAGAGAAGGAGAATGTTGATACCGATATTGGCGAAGTAAATGCAGATTCAGTGGGGGACAACAATCAATCTGATGACTCGTATACTAGTACTTCAGGATTTAATAATGATGAAACCTATGTGCAGGGTGATACTGCAGACTCGGACAGTTCCACTGAAGTTGATGAAACGATACAATCACGCGCGTTGCCTACTAGACAAAGACAAAAACCAGATAGATATGGTTTCTCAAATGTGTGTACAGAAAGTGACAGATTACATATTGATGAGTTGTCGGTGGAAGATTCACTACAAGGCCCAGATAAGGAGTGTTGGTCGCAAGCTATACAAGAGGAGCTGCAGTGTTTTGAGGATAACAATGCTTGGGAGCTTGTGGAACCTGAAGACGGTAAAACAGTGGTCAAGTGCAAGTGGGTATTAAAGAAAAAGTGTGACAGTGAAAACCAGATTCATTACCGTGCGAGATTAGTAGCCAAAGGCTATAGTCAAAAGTATGGTGTGGACTATGAAGAAACTTTTTCCCCTGTTGTGAGGCACACCACATTGTGTTTATTTGCAATTTCTGTACAGTTAAATCTTGATATAATACATTTAGATGTGAAAATAGCCTTTCTGAATGGAGAATTAAATGAGACTATATATATGCAAAAACCAGACGGTTTTGTTTGCTCAGAGAACGATAAAAACAAAGTCCTTATGTTGAAAAAGGCTATATATGGCCTCAAACAATCCTCTAGAGCATGGCATGAGAAAGTTCACAATTGTTTGATTCTAAATGGTTATAAGAAATCTAAACTGGAACCATGCTAATATAGCAAAGTTGTAAATGGCTGTAAGACAATGGTCACTCTTTATGTCTATGATTTCTTTGTTTTTTCGAACGATAAAAAATAAATGTTACAGTTAAAAAAAATATTGAATTATCAGTTTAAAATAAAAGATTTGGGACAAGTAAAGCGTTGTCTAGGTATGGATGTTAAAATTGATAAGAGTAATAATGTAATTACTTTAAGCCAAGAAAATTATATCGATCAACTTTTGCACAAGTTTGATATGGTTGATTGTAAAACTGTTAAGACTCCTATGGAGGCTAAATTGAATGTTACTAAATGTGAAAATGCTCAAAACCAGAATCCATATCAACAACTTATAGGTAGTTTGATGTATCTGGCAGTCCTTACAAGACCGGATATTGCTTATGCAGTCGGATATTTGAGTCAGTTCAATAATTGTCATGGTGAAGAGCATTGGTCATATGTAAAGAGGATACTTAAATATTTAAAACATACAAGAACTTTTGGTTTAAAATATAGTAAGAATAAAGATTGTGATGTTAAAGGTTTTGTTGATGCCGACTGGGCTAATGATACTATGGACAGAAAGTCATATACAGGTTATTGTTTTATGTTATCAGGTTGTGTCATCTCTTGGGAATGTAAAAAACAGAAGTCAATAGCATTATCCAGCACAGAAGCTGAATATATAGCAATTTCAGAAGCTTGTAAAGAGGCAATATATCTTAGAAACTTGCAATATGAGATTACAGAGAAAATGTATACAATCACTATACATAATGATAATCAGAGTGCACAGAAGTTGTCGGCAAATCCTATTTTTCACAATAAAACCAAGCACATTGATGTCAGATACCACTTTTGCAGAAACATGATATCGGATAAAATTGTGCATATTCAATATTTGCCAACAGCTGATATGCCAGTGGATATGCTAACCAAGAGTTTAAATTCAGTAAAAAATTATCGATTTATAAAACTTTTGGGAATTGAAAGTGTGTAATATTTTGATAAGTGGGGGGTGTTATGATTTGTATCAAAACTATAACAACTAGCACCACCTATTGTTATCTCTATGCCATCGTATTGTTTTCTCTATGTTATTAGTAATAAATCTATGGTCGTTCAGTCGCCATTGAATCGCGATACATAGTGTCTCATTTCCTTAATCATTACACCTACAACTGAAGATTTGTGGTGGTGTGTTTGCTTGAACCCAAGAATGTTTCTACTGATAAGTTGGCACAGACAGACAAGAGCACAAAGACCCAAGCATGGAAGGGTTTACCCATAATTTAGGCCATGTTAGAATCTACTTTTCAATAAGGGGGTTTTTCTAGACTAGCTACCCACAATTATAACTCAATACTTTAATATATAACAATCTCAAATTCTCTACCTATAGCCTACTTTCAAACACACTCTACACTATCAAGTTTTAAGAGCGCACTCCAATCACAGTTGCTCAATAATACATGAAATTAAATGGAATATACGAACAGACATTCCGCACTATGTGTAGTGTGATAAAAAGTGAAAGGTATCATGCAAAGCCCCACCTCCATAATTCATGGAAACAGGCCATATCCTCACACTATGGAAAAATACTGCCTTGAAAATAATTGTACAGTAGAAGTAAAAATAATATTCTCTTTAATTTTTAATTTTCAACATGTAAAAATACACTATGCCTCTTTATTTACAACATGTAATCAATTTACACACTGACAGATACCGTATTTACTCCCCTCTAAGAAGCACCTTTTTTGAGAATTTTTGAGATCTGAAAATAAGCTGGATTTAACAACTGATGGCATCTTACATTCACCTACATATTCAACAAATGTCAGTATAACAACAATAAATGGTTTTAATATTAAAAGGCTTTGAATACATGTATTTTTGTACTGTTAATACTCGTGAAAAATACTTATAGCCAAAATGTAAATAAACTGTTTGACAACAGATGAGTAGGTTTCATAGCACAACATTGCAAAAATAGTGGAAATGGGTAAGCTCTAGCAATCACTTGTCCCTATTATTGATTTGAACCCCATTTTGTTACAGCGCACTGTGGAAAGCAGTATCTGATAATGTTACCAGTTAATCTGTGACTATTATGTTTACAGAGGTTACATAAAAGAAGTGCAAATGTAGCAACTATACGTCCAAAATATGAAAATTTAATAAAATTAAATCAAACAAGAATTTGGGATGTGAAATAAGATTACATTACACAAGAAACAAGACATTAAAAAAATTTATGTTTCACAAGAATTCAGAAGGGAAATAAAGTCAATTTAAAAAAATCCTTGTATCAAGGGAATATTTTATGAGTTATAACTGTCACTGTCACAAGACTTAAAACTAGGGTATACAAAACAAAAATTTAGCATTAAATGACATGTTATGATGTGTACACAAGAAATGAAAGTATGTGATATTGTGTTGGTTTCCAATTGGACTTAGCAAGTCATGTGCAGTGTTGGGACAAACTTAAGCATTTAATGCAATACAATACTGATACAACATAATTCACATTAACATATCTTTCATTGTAATGTACAATTTTCAGTTCCCACCAAAATACCATTATATAATATATGTACAAAAATTTCACTTTAACATACAAAATTTACCAGTACAACTCAGATGATTTTATCCTGTGTCTTACACAATGGGATTAATTGTCCATGCGCAGGCTATACACCGAGGCGACAAAAGTCATGGAATATCTCCTAATATTGTGTCGTAACTCCTTTTGCCCGGCGAAGTGCAGCAACTCGACATGGCATGGACTCAACAAGTCGTTGGAAGTCCCCGGCAGAAATATTGAGCCATGCTGCCTCTATATAGGCCCATAATTGCGAAAGTATTGCTGGTGCAGGAGTTTGTGCACAAACTGACTTCTCGATTATGTCCCATTAATGTTTGATGGGATTCATGTCGGGCGATCTTGGTGGCCAAATCATTCGCTGGAATTGTCCAGAATGTTCTTCAAACCAATCGCGAACAGTTGTGGCCCGGTGACATGGCGCATTGTCATCCATAAAAATTCCATCGTTGTTTGGGTACATGAAGTCCATGAATGGCTGCAAGTGGTCTCCAAGTAGCTGAACATAACCCTTTCCAGTCAATGATCGGTTCAGTTGGACCAGAGGACCCAGTCCATTCCATGCAAAAACAGCCCACACCATTATGGAGCCACCACCAGTTTGCACAGTTCCTTGTTGACAACTTGGGTCCATGGATTCTTGGGGTCTGCGCCACACTCGAACCCTACCATCAGCTCTTACCAACTGAAATCGGGACTCATCTGACCAAGCCACGGTTTTCCAGTCGTCTAGGGTCCAACCGATATGGTCACGAGCCCAGGAGAGGCGCTGCAGGCGATGTCGTGCTATTAGTAAAGGCACTCGAGTTAGTCTTCTGCTGGCATAGCCCAGTACAGCCAAAGTTCGCCGCACTGTCCTAACGGACACGTCCGTCGTACGTCCCACATTGATTCCGGCGGTTATTTCACGCAGTGTTGCTTGTCTGTTAACACTGACCATTCTGCGCACACGTCGTTGGTCTCGGTCATTAAGTGCAGGCAGTCGGCCACTGCGTTGTCCATGGTGGGAGGTTATGCCTGAAACTAGGTATTCTCGGCACACTCTAGACACTGTGGATCTCGGATTGTTGAATTCCCTAACCATTTCCGAAATGGAATGTCCTATGCGTCTAGATCCAACTACCATTCTGCGTTCAAAATCTGTTAATTCCCATTGTGCGGCCATAATCACGTCAGAAACCTTTTCACATGAATCACTTGACTACAAATGAAAGCCCAACCGATGCACTGCCCATTTATACATTTTGTACGCGATACTACTGCCATCTGTATATTTGCATATTGCTATCCCATGACTTTTGTCACCTCAGTGCATATACCTAAATGTACTTATTTTTTTAACAACTTGCAAACTAAATCGGGATTTGTTTACCAATGCAACACAAAAATACATGCTGATTGCTGAGTCACAAGCAATATATTGATATATACACTGAAGAGCCAAAAAAACTGGTATAGGTGTGCGTATGCAAATAACAGAGGTATGGAACCAATCAGAGTAACGCGATGCGGTCGGCAGCTATAATCGGTTACTGCTGCTACAATGGCAGGTTATCAAGATTTAAGTGAGTTTGAACATGGTGTTATAGTCGGCGCACGAGAGATGGGACATAGCATCTCCGAGGTAGCAATAACATTTGAATGTTCGCGTACAACCATTTCACGAGTGTACCGTGAATATCGTGAATCCGGTAAAACATCACATCTTCGACACCGCTGCGACTGGAAAAAGATTGTGAAATAACGGGACAAACGACGACCGACGAGAATCATTAAACGTGACAGACATGCAACCCTTTCTCAAATTGACGCAGATTGGATTTGTGGATTGCCCTGCAAGATTCATGGTGTCAATTGCCTCCTGCATACCTTCAGACATTAATCGAGTCCATGCCACGTCGTCTTGCGGCACTTCTGCGTGCTCGGGGGGGCCCCTACAAGATATTAGGAAGGTGTACCAGTTTTTTTGGCTCTTCAGTGTATGATGTAAACATTCATTTCTCATTGACTTGCAATGCCATCTGTCCATGTGCCCACCTAGATTAACAGTGCTGACATGAAGCACCATCTTGAATTCTTTTATAAATCAACAAATTAATGTATAAATGGGTAGCTCTACATAATCATCTCATAACCTAACAAGTGACTTTGTAAAATTACTACAAATTGAGATCCCAGGGTATCGTCACCGGCACCTCATGTGTGCAAGCGCCAACACCCCGAACGTCTCGAGTCCAATAACCACCAACAACTCAGTAGTTGGCAAACTACCATAATAAGAAAAATAGTGTTCAAATTATTTCTCTTAAACAGCTCAAAACTCCTCATCCATCCAAAACCAGAATAAGTAAAAGACACAGCAGAAAATCTTAGATACTTTGCAACAGGAATCCCTTCACAAACACCCAGCGAAATGAGAAAAGTTTCTTAATTTTATTTTATATAGTACATTTCCGAGATACAACTTTCAAATATACTACAGGTACAATTTCATTTTTAAAACCAGTTTTTTTTAATATAATAGATCTGGTTCTAAAATTATACCAAAATAACCTTATGACGATTACATAATATACAAGGCACATGGCTTCTCCCAAGTGTGTGTGTGTGTGTGTGTGTCTGTGTGTGTGTCATTTTCATAATCAGTTGGCTTATGGCATCATAGCCAATCTGACCTCTTTATTCTAATTTACGTGTGATTTTTAAACAAGGAAACTTCACCAATAAGTAGGCAGTGTGTACTACATATCTGCAAACCNACTTTACAAGAAAATGCAATAAAAAAGGCAATCATGCCTATAAAATTTTTCATAATGAAACCGTAACACAAAATATGGAGTGCAAAAATGCCCATATTAGCAAGGACCAGAATACTTATCTTAAATTAATTATGACGCAGACAGGAGCCGAATACCTCGAGATGGCCCCAGCCTGGCAATTTAAAAATCAGAAATTTACACCCACTCTCTACAAGGGAAGAAATATCACAACATTGCCATTTTCATAATCAGTTGGCTTATGGCATCATAGCCAATCTGACCTCTTTATTCTAATTTACGTGTGATTTTTAAAAAAGGAAACTTCACCAATAAGTAGGCAGTGTGTACTACATATTTGCAAACCACATATTACTTTGTGTTTGCAGGATGTAATTTGTACATTATAGGAAGTACAGTTTCATCGTGGTTTTNCATTTTCATAATCAGTTGGCTTATGGCATCATAGCCAATCTGACCTCTTTATTCTAATTTACGTGTGATTTTTAAACAAGGAAACTTCACCAATAAGTAAGCAGTGTGTACTACATATCTGCAAACCACATATTACTTTGTGTTTGCAGGATGTAATTTGTACATTATAGGAAGTACAGTTTCATCGTGGTTTTTNTGCAAACCACATATTACTTTGTGTTTGCAGGATGTAATTTGTACATTATAGGAAGTACAGTTTCATCGTGGTTTTTAAAAAAGAATTTATTTGTAATTACAAATTGATTTTCTTTACTGAAATTACTAAGTAACTGAGCCATAAAAAGGCATGTGTAAGCATATTTTATGATTATATTTGCTCACAAAAATAAGCTCCTCTGCTATAAAATGTCTGCTTTGAAGTATGACCTGCATAAATATGGTTGTGTTATACAAGCTTAGGTTGGGAACAAAAGTGAACAGGACAGACTTGTCACAAGTTTTCATTGGCTGAACTTAAAAATTATGTATCAGGTGAATTGTGAATCATAAATTCAGAAGATGTACCGTAGTTCCGTGTGCGAGAACCGCAGTTACTGCATAATTCCTAACACGTAATTTAACTGTAAACCCAGCTTTATTTGTTGGTTCATCTGCGGCATTCGTTCACAAGGCCAAGGCTGAGCAAGGTTACTTCTGAAAGGAGGGGGAGGGTCCTTGCCTTACATGTTGGTAGTTTTAAATTAAAGTGCCACAGACTCACATGTACACATTTTCAGACATTTTAAGCACTAAAACTGGGGTACGTCTTAGAATCAATAGCATCTTATTAGACTCGAGTAAATACGATAGTCTGTACCTTAACTAACCAGTTACATATCTAACAACTATGATGAATACAGAGAATACATAAATATCAGTCTTCATTAATACATTATTTACAAAAAATTCCAATTTATGTCAAAAAGATAAACATAAGAGAAACTTTCACCATATAAGAAACACCTTTTGTACACTTTTAAAAAGACCAGAAAAAATGTGTAATTAAAAAAAATGCTTTATTCGGGACCAAAGAAAATAGGTGTAAAATACAGGAAAGTGTAAAATCAGAGGGTGTGTAAAAAAAAAGGGGTACTACTGTAGTTGGTTATGGCTAGACTAACACTTTCGGCATCTATTGTAGATTCTAAAAGAACGCATCTGCCTAAAGATGCATACACACTTGAACCTTGATTTTCCAGACACTTGTAGTTCCCCAAAATTTCTCTGTGCAATCAAGTCGTCTGTATGGATTAATACAACTGGGTTTTATACTTTCAACTTGTGGCATGCACTTAAGAATAGTGACCCTACAATTGCTACAAAGTTCCAAACATTTTAAAATCCATTTTGCTTCCTTCCATTTTTCCTATGATTACTTGCTGGATACAGTTTCTTGATTCAATTGTCCACAGTTCCACAAAAATGTATCATTACAATCAAGTTGTAATGCATATCATAATGAATGCTGATTGGAGTGCTTATATTCATGTCACAAGCAAACTAGAGAAATACTTCTGTGCCTCAATGCCTTATTAAAAAGTAATGTTTAACCTGGTGGAAACTTGAATTAGTTTAATTTTTTTAAATACACTATGAAAATAATTTTAATGGTATTTAAATGTTCTTAAACAGTGACTGAATACAAGCCATGTTTTCCATGGAATGTTAATGTTCACATGTGAAGGAAAATACACACACAGTGTGAAAATGCGACAAATAAGCTAACATTTTAAAGTGTTTGTTTAACCATGAACCGAAATTGTTTTTACTGATTCATAACAATGATTCAAAAAATCTTCCACACAAACAGGCATCTGCAAACTTATACGTTCCAGTATTTTCTTTAATTGTTTGTATTCACAAATTGAGACACTGTGCAAACTTTGGAATACCATGAATAACAAGACAATTACAATAACTGTTACCTCTTTCCTGTCAGCAACTAACAGATGTCACACATACAGCATTACTGTAAAATGTACACATCCATTCAGACTTGGTCAGTGTGTAAATACTGTAAATTTTGTACATGACTTACACACAGGGCTGCACCAATCACCAATATCATCTTATGGCTCAGTGCTGATCACATAATTACCTCAAGACAAAAATTAACCCTCAAAATTTTATAGTCAACCTAACAGAAAAAAAATTTATGAGTTCATTTTGCTTGTAACCACCTCTTTCCAACACATTAAATATATACCAACATCCTTCACTAATCTGGACTGTCGGCCATAGAACATTAGCTCAAGCAAAGACCCCCACACAGCAAACCTTTAACACCATTCCTTTTTGAACTCTCCAGGTTAACCCTCAGCAACAACAAGTTCAGATTTCAAGACACACACTACCTTCATCCTATGCCAATCTGTTTACGGGCAGGTTAGAAGAAAACTTCCTCAGTCACCAACCAACCCAACCACACTGCTGGATGTGTTTCATCGACATCTTCATGACATGGACTTCCATTGGAGACAGCCTAATTCACTTTCTGAACAACTTAAACACACACAGTTTACTCAAGTTAAGCTGGTCATACTCCAAAACACACGCCCTATTCCTGGATGTTGAACTCACTCTCCACAATGGCACAATTCAAACTGCTATACACACCAAACCCACCAACAACCTCCAATACTTACATTTTGACAGCTACCACCCATACCATGCCAAAAAATCCCTACCCTACAGTCTCGCCACAAGGGCCAAAAGTATCTGCTCCACCAACAGTGATCTCAACAAACAGTATGAACAAATAGCCAGGGCATTTCTCGACAGGGGCTACCCCAGGCACAGATTCAGCAAGCCATCTCAAATACCGGAACACAAACCAAGGTCAACAACTCTGATATACCCCTGGTGGTCCCATATCATGAAGGCCTAAGTAAACTCAGAAACATTCTCCACTCTGGATATAAAATTCTGGCTTCCTCACCATAAACACAAGACCTGTTCTCCAAACCACCCAGACTGGTCTTCAAAAGGCCACCTAAACTCTGCAACAAACTGGTTCGTCCAAAGCTGCAGCCCACCACGAATGCCAACCAAACTATCACCCCCAAAGGATCCCACCCTTGCAATAGTTCATGCTGTGACTCCTGTACCATCCACCAAACCTCAACTTCTTTCAATAGCAGATTCACTAGCCGTACATACTCCATCCAAAACAACTACAACTGTGCAACAGAAGATCTGATTAATCAACTACAGTGCCAACACTGTAATGCAGAATACATCGGCCTCACACCCAAAAAACTCAGACAGAGAATGAATGGCCACAGAGCAGACNCCGTAATGCAGAATACATTAGCCTCACCACCAACGCACTCAGGCAGAGAATGAATGGCCACAGAGCAGACACCAAACAAGCCATAGCTGGTCACATCAATAACCTACAGGAGAAACCTGTTGCAGCACATGCAGCATCACACAACAAGGATTTTGATTCCTGCTACAGCACCAGAGTTGTGAGAGCCCTACCACCTTCAAGCAATAGCTCAGAACTCAGAAACTAGGAATTAGCTCATCAATTTGTAACAAAATCCAGGCAGCCTCCAGACCTCAACATAAGATAATCACAGCTCCTAACCACACTCATCAGCTGCACTAGCAATTTTTCAATTTTCCTGCTCCACCGTAATTTGCTATCCAGCTGCTAGGTTTACTACTAACAGCGCCCTTCCACCATACTGCAGTGTCCTACAGCTCGCCACCTGATGAAGCTGTCCTAGCCAGCAAAACGTCGCGATCGCGCAACCGTGTGGAAAATGTGTCGTCCTTTGTGTGTGTGTGTGTGCGCCTGTCAACAAGTAATACACTGGGAGTACTTAAATTCCTGTCCTTTTATATATTTATAATATAAATTAAACAATAGTAGGTGTTAAAACACAAACTTCAATACACACAGTGCAAGCTTAATGTCTCGTTACAATAGTAATTTTTGTAAATTGAAGGGGCACTGAAATATTTTCTTTTTCACAAACATTAGCACGAGAACTGGTGTCGATATGTATATATTGACATATTTGTGTTTTTAGTAATTCCACAGTATACTGGACAGATGCTCGTACTCTATTTGCCAGGTCCACAAGAATGTTTTAAGTTTACTCATGGCTGAGAAAGGATATAAACTGGGTCGAAAGAACAAACTATGCAGAATTTTCAAAAAGTGCTCCATTTACCACAAATTACAGTAACTACATTTACATTGCTTAAACTCAAGTGACCCGACAACGTCCCATTACAGTAAAGAGATTATGATGACAATTTCGTGCAACCTTATGTATAAACATACAGTAATGTATATTAAATATTAATACAACTCCTATGTGATGTTATACCAGCCATTAAAAATATTATTTATTTACACACAGTAGCTACTTTTTCAAATATAAAACTCTTTCATTCTATTTTTTTTACCTCCAAAAATTGAGGGGCATATTATCTTCGCATTGTAAAAAGTTCGAGGTCTATATTTTTGCTAGGCACTTTAAAAAACCTTACAAACATTAACAGATTTTTTATAACCATAAAACAAACTATAGGAATGGAAAAGTAAAGTGAGTACCTTATGTTTTAATGCATTTGAGACAGTAGTTGGAGTAGTAAAACAATTAGGAGGAGCAGGGTATAAACTGGCCTCCCTAATTTTAGTAAAGGATGCTAGAATAAGAATAAATGGAAACGCAAACTAATTTTGTTAACCAAGATGTGTTGATATATTGTATATTATCTCCAATCTGATACTTAGATATTGGCCTACATCTTTCCGTCAGGTTTATACTCTTTCCTCTATCTTTCATGCAGCATGTAATTTAGGTTTTGATTGCACTTAAAGGATACCAAAATGCTTGCTTCCCCCATAGGAAGGCACCTTAAGGGCACGTCCCCTCTCCTAAGTTGGAGACGTTTTGCAACAGATTTTTGAGACATAACATATGCTATTATGGTATTACAGTACTGCAAAGAACTTGTTAATGTTAAACATTAAAATTTAAGTTCCTAGATTAAATAACAATGCTAAATTTTGTTCCAAAAATCCTTGTGGAAAAATTTATTTTTCCTGTACTTAATCATAAAAATGTAGGGATTTTCGACGTCCTCTATTCAGGTAAATATTGGAGGAAAACTGCTGCCTCTGTATGATTCATAAGACGTGAAAGGTCAATACTATTCAATGATTATGACAGAAAATAATAACATTCAACTCTTCCACTCCAATGTTAAACATTTTTTGAACACCATCAATCTCACCTACTCATCATGCAACTAAGTCAAATAACGAATTTTTGTAAACAGCAATGTACATCAATTATTGAATGTACAACTTGATTCAAGAACTACACCCTACGTGTTGTATGTTATTACTGTAACACAAATACACTGTTAACATCATGCTGCACACGTCTACAGGCAAGTTAAAAAAAATTCCATTTACCATTTTTTAACAGCACTTTCCTAAATTTTGTAACATTTTCTCCAGGTATCTTGAAAAGGTTAATAAGGAAAATTTACTCTATAATTTAAAAACTGCAAAATGAATAAAATTTGAAAATTTTTTACACCGCAAATGAAAAGTCAACAAAATTAATATTACGTGGCTTATATCATTTTTACACCACAGGTGAAAAGTCAACACAATTAAAATTGCATGGCTTATATCATATGGTTCGTCACAGAAAGGCTGAAAGCAACTAGACATTCAAAGTTGACAGGACAAAAAACAACTTAGGTAGATACAGTATGCAATGATGAACAGATATTTGATAGTGAGTTATGCTGGGAATTCTACTCAAACCATACCCAATTGAGCCTATTCATTATGTAATAAATGATCCTGAGCAGAAAAAACTCTGAGTCAAACAACTTTTCCCCAAAAATTTACAATAGCAGAATATTTTTTAATAAAAATGTGAAATTTACATTTTTTTAGAGAAGAGGGACAAATCTCAGCTATGATCTTAAGGTTAATTAGTTGTTAACAAAACCACGAAACAGAAAAAAACACACTGCATGTGTTCGACACCATTATGGAAATATGTAATTAAATTTGTATCCGTTTCACTGCTCACAAGGAAAATTCTGTTCTGGGTTTCCTTATCACATTTTAAAAATTAAATGACATCTTCGAAAATTACAGAGGCCAACAAAAAAATATTTTGTGAAAATATTTTTAATAAATGCAGCTGAATCTTCTGCATTTTTGGGTGCTGAAACCGAATCTGGCATCAGTTTTTTTTTATCACCCACAGGTGTCTCACAATATGCATTTGTATTTAAAAAAATGTGATGTATGTGATTGTATTTAAAAAAAATTCATTACATACATCTTAAGTGTTTAATTTTTGATGTTTTCTTTCTCTCTTCTCTTTGAAGCTTCTTATGTAGCTTTTTCTCCGATGTGATGCATTTTGTTGTTCTCGGTGAAGTGACCAGCAGTAATCACCCATCATGCTGACATTCCACCGTCCCTGGTAACGTTTCTCCATCACTTTGATGTCCTGGTGAAACCGCTCCCCTTGCTCTTCACTCACATCACCCAAGTTGTCAGGGAAAAAGTCAAGATGGTTGCGTAAGAAGTGGACTTTAAGGCTCATCAGGCATCCCAGATTTTTTAACTTGTCTATCATATTAGCTACGATAAGCTCATAGTTTGGGTCTTTAAAATTGCCCAAAAACTGAGTCACAACTTGCTTAAATGATATCCAAGCCTCATTTTCCTTTGTAGTCATTTTTGTTTCAAAGTTGGAAGCTAACATCATTTTACGAATGTCAGGCCCAACAAAAACCCCTTCTTTCAGTTTGGCTCCTGATAATTAGGAAACTTTTCACATAAATACTTAAAACATTCACTATCTTCAGGCAAGGCTTTTACAAACTGTTTCATTAAACCTAATTTAATGTGAAGAGGTGGCAGAAGAATTTTTTTTTTGGATCTATTAAAGTTTTATGCAAAATGTTCTTCTTTCCAGGTGTTAAGGTTTTTCTTGCAGGCCAATGTTTTGTAGACCAGTGTCAATCCCTTGCTCTGCTGTCCCACTCACATATACAATATGGAAATTTAATAAATCCCCTTTGTTGGCCTAGGAACATGCAAACAACTTTCAAATCTCCACACATCATCCTATCGTGAGCAGGATAGTTAATTTCCTTTAAAATAATGTCAAGATTTTCGTAAGTTTCCTTCATATGGACTGAATGAGCCACAGGCAGTGAAGCATAACTACATATTACCATTGTGTAAAAGAACAGCTTTTAAGCTAGTTTTTGATGAGTTTATAAAAAGGCTCCATTCTTCATAGTTGTACTCAATTCCAAATTCATTCATTAGACCACCAATATCATGGCAGTACACCAAATCCTGTTTTTGCTTAAAAAACTTAGCGAACTGTTGATATCTCTTCTATATTGATAAATAGATGCTCCAGGTGCCAACAAATGTTTTTCTTTTAGCCTATAGCCAAGCAATTCAGCTTTCTCTTTAGTCAAACACAAATCTCTTACCAAATCATTTAACTTAGCTTGTGTAAACAACTGAGGTTCTAAATTTTCTGGAGAACATTGGAACTCATCATCATCCGGTTTACCTTCATTAGATTCAGTTTCACTGGACTCATCAAGTAAAATGTCATCAATAGCCTGTGGTGGCTCAGGGACAGGAAGTCCCGGACCATTACCGACTGGCCGAATAGCTGAAGGAAGATTAGGGTAGACAATTACTTTCTTATTTTTGGAGTTATATCCAGTAACATCAATGCTACAAAAATAACAATCGTCTGAATGATTTTTTGGTTCTCTCCATATCATGGGTACTGCAAATCTAAAAGCTGTCTTTTCTTTTTTTGACCATTTTCTAAGGTCTTCAACACAAACATAAGCATACCTTGTGTGGAGTCCAAGGTTTTTCTTGATCACCGAGTTTTATAACAAAATATACCACCACTGCCAACCTAATTTCATTTAGATTTACTGTATGTTTTAGTAAATTAATAATGTATATCAAGTATATAAAAAAATATATAAATAAAGTATATAAAAAACAGATATTCGATAAAAAATTAATTTCTCACATATTTAAATGTGAAAAAATGGTGGGTGTTATGACTTTTTTATTATTATTTTCAGACTCAGCACACCAAAAAACATAAGAATCTGGCAGAATCATTAAAAAAAAATTTTTATCATTGGTCTGTGTTACTCTGCACAAAAATGTGTTACAAGAAAACTGTAAATTCAGCTGTAGGGGTGACACAGCTAATGTAGAAACAAAAACTATCCAGTAAATTTTTTTAATGAATCTGCCACCACAAAAATTCTTAACTAATGCAGTGGAAAAATATTGCCTAGTGGGGTCCCCAGTAGCTGTATTTCACATGGCATCACCCTCATGTGGTACTCCAGACCAGCAACATCTAATACCAATCCCAGCACGAGTCAGACATATCTGAGATCTGAGCTGGAACATCTACAATCTGTAATTGGGACATCCATAATCTCTAGTATTTCTAGACGTAAGACTAATGTTCTATCATTGGACCTCACTTTAATACATGACATTAGGGACAACATTCATTTATGGATCCCAAATACACAAAGTACCGTCATTACGAGCGTAACCCTCTAAAATACACTCCCCCATTTACAGTTCAACTATCTGTTAAAACAAGTTTTGGTGCACATCTTTTCAGGTGAAATAAATTATAAGTAACCCTGATGATGATGATTTCACAGTCCAAGGGTTGGTAGCAAAACAGAGCAGCGCCATAATTAAGCTTATGCATATACCATGGTGCAGCTAAGGTGACTCAGCAATATGATTCTGCAGTGGTTTCCCACTGCCTTCTACACTACAAGGGTGAGCTGGACTCACAAACCCCATGACAGATTACAAGGGTTGGGACTGGAAACCAAACCCGGATACCTCACAGGACACATGATGCTAACGACTACACCACAGAGGAAGTATTAAATATTAATAAATTTACAAAAATTAAATGTAATTCTTTGTTTACAAGTGTGGACCTGGAAAATCTGCAAGTTGAGTGACCTGAAGGCTAGACTTCAACATAGAGTAAATACTAAATCAGCTGTAATTTTCTCATTCACTGCTGTAGACGAAAACCTCTTTTATTCTAGTAAGCTGGGTGATTTGTTCTTTTTTTATGGTGGTGTGGTATCAGCAAAGAGTTTGGCAGGAAGTGTCTCAGTTAGTCAAAAGAAACGCTAATATTTACATCAAGGAAGTCTGGCCTGACGCCAAATTCCTCAGCTATTTCTTCAGGTCTCAATTTATTACTAGAGGAATAGTAAGTTAAAAACCACAATTTAAAATACTACATGTGAAAATAAAAATGAACACAGTAGCTACAAATACGAAGTCAACTACAGAATGATCAGTAACATTGAAATAAAAATCTACATTACATACAGCACAATAAAACTACAGTAGAGTATTTAGATATCTCAAAATCTGTGGTGAGTTCACATGTAGACCAGCTATAACTCAGAAAGTAAACAACAACTATACAAATAATAAAAAATCCTTTTTTCTACATAAGAGCAGTAAATGCAAATAGCACCAGTGATTTTCATCACTTACACAACAGTACAATAAATAAATTATACTACTTTCATCAACCAATTAAATTACACATAATACTAAACCGTTAAAAATAATTTCCAATTTATAACTATAGTTTAAAATATTGCAATAAACATTTTAATTTAAAAATAATAATACTCGATGCATTGTTACCTACAGGTCATATAAATATCACACTAGTTAAGTTTCACATTTTGCAACCTGAGTGAGATTAGGCATCTTCATACAATTAAAATATTAACCAACTGTAAAAATGTATGCTATTTATGTACATACATGTGATCAATGAAGGAAATATCCAAGAATGTACAAATTTCATGTGACAAAAGTAAATACAATAGTCAATACAACAAAAAGAATATATGCCAACAATTATTACAGCTGTAAAAGTAAGCTTTATACAATAACTTTTTGTACTTACATTTGTACTCACAAAATACACTGTGTACTGCACTTTAAGTGTCCTTGGAACATACTTAAGAATGTCAGTAATAAACAACATATATATCACAACAATATCAATACACACACTCACACACACACATACACCTTTAAAAACATCCACGTCAATATGTCACAATATCTTCAATATGTGTACAATTAGAAACCAATGTTTCCTAGCCACTACAGTTTAAAATATGCCAATTGCTACAGCACGCCTTTGGAAGTTTGCATCATGTACATCACTGCTTCTTAAAACTCTTAATGATTGGGTACATAGTGTCCAATGCATCATGGAGCTCTTTGCGAGTCTTAGCACCTGGAATGCAATCACATACACAGTTATAATTATAGACATACAGAACTCAAAACAGCCTCTCAATACAAAAGTATCTTTAAATCAGCATTTCATGCAAACTCCCCAGCCAAGGTTGCTTAGGCATTACCCTTCAACCCCACAGTTCCAGGTTTATATCCAGGTGAATGTACGTACCACTTTTGTGATGAAACTGGGACAATTTATTATGTAATCCTTCATCTCATTAGCCTCCTAGAAAAGAATTTAAACGTTTAACTTAAAAGTAACACTTGTAAGTTGATTTTGTACTATCAGTGTTTAATTTTAAAATACGTCACTCGTAAAGCATAAAAAACTTTCACTGCTACGATTTTTTTTAGCTGTAACATTATAACTAAAAACACTGTTGCAAATCATATTACAACTTAGTGAAACAGGTGAAAACTATAAATTTTTACTGCACTTCTTGCTGACTGTTACATTATTGTGTTCGAAGCCTAGAATACCAGGAGAATTAAAGGTAACAAAAGTGGACACATTGGACACCCAATCACTTAATGCTAGAAAAATATTGTCTTTAAAATCACTGTTTGGCGTATACAAATATCTCAGCAAATAAATGTTTTGGGAATTCAAATTTTTCTCCAGGAACTGTCAAAAAAAAAAATTGCTGTACCTACAGCTACCAATTTTTTATTTTATCATATTAATAAATGCAAACAGCAAAATAACAATGAAAATTGTTCAAAATGGAATTTATAAGACTTTCTTGTGCAATTTCCTTAAGGGAAATTAGAAAAGGACAAAGTGGCATCTGTAGTTTAATCCACTGACTTCAATTGCATGTAATAATACACATTGCCAGACAGTGAAAATAGGGCACCACAAAACAATGTAAATAGTGAGAGTATAGGCTCGTAAGCACATGATCCCATGTTGGCACATTTTCATTTGACTGCACACCCAGCAGTGGTGCTGCAAGCACCAACCGGTGGTCGTAGACATTAGCATGAAGTCGAAGTCACGTCAATGCGAGAAACACCAGATGATACCCAGCAAGCATACAGAATACAGATGAACGCTGGGAAGACATCAAAGATGTCGCTTTACGCAACTGACCTCCCCATCAAACTCAAAGAAATTAACCATCAACTCACGGAACCAGAATTCGCCCAGCTTCGTCAAATATTGGACGATCATGCTGGAGCTTTCAGCTAATGGGGGTTTCCTGTAATGGCTCTTAGACAATTTGCAGGTTAAACCATGCAATTCTAGTCTTTGAAGTATCCTCTGGAGGTGTCCACAGTGTTCTTCCCAGGACTTCAAGTACATAATTACGTCAAGTTATGCGAAACAAAATTTGCAGATGAAGCCAGTGAGGACTTCCGCCAACATTAGTTTCTGGAAGGTGGCGGGGCATTCTTTAATCCAAAGGGCATTACACGCAACTGTAAGGTTTTGCCTTCTGGGGTGGTGACAGCTGTATGCTTTTGACTGTCTGGGTGCACTGCAATCTGCCAGTACTCCCGATTGCATGTCTAGGGTACTGAAGATCTTTGCCTCCCCTATATCCCTGAGTGTGTACATAAGGTTGATTACCGGTGGTGCTATAGGATGTGTCACATCATTTAAGTCTTTGTAGTTGACAAAAAATCTGAGTTGCCCGTCTTTTTAGGGACCAAAACAACCAAGGAATTGTAGGGTGAGTTAGACGGTTCCATAATTCCCTGTTCTTTCATAACTTTCACCTGTTACATAATCAGGTGTTGCTTTCTGGCGGACACGTGGTATGGTCGGTTTTAGACAGGCATATAGGTTGTTGGCCAAATCTCATGCTGGATGCTACGCGAACCTCTCAACCCCTACTAGAAAAGGAAACACCTTGGTGGTGGGGAAACAACACTGCAATGCATTTCGCGCCCTGAAGAGAAGCTACCAGCAACTGGAAAAACTCTACAGACCCCATGGGGAGAGCCCCCTTAAATTACAAAGAGACGCCTGTCTGAACGGGTTGGGGGCAGTTCTATACCAGGACCCCGTCGGACGACCCCAGGTCATCGCATATCCCCGCACCCGTTTGAACGCCACGAAACGGAGATATCATATTAATGAACAAGAGTGCCTCGCCGTGATCTGGGCAGTGAGGAAGTAACGATATCACCTAGAGGGGAAGCACTTCATACTCCGTACAGACAGCAAGACCCTCCAATGGCTACGCAAGTCGAGAAACCCCAAAGCCAAGTTAGGAAGATGGGAAATATTCCTAATGGAGTTTGACGAGGTGCTGCACTGCCCGGGCAAGTCTAGTGATATGCCGGATGCCTTATCACGTCAGCCAGACCTTGGCGGGGGGAGGGGGCAAATAAGATGAAGAATGGGAGTGAATGACCTCTCCTTCTGCCTCTACGAGAAGTTCCGAGGAACAAATCCGGCTCCTCCAGCTACAACTCAGCCGATATCAAATCAGCTACCACCAGCAGAAAGACCCAGACAATAAGCGTCTCCTCTAGAACCACCCCAGCTATTTGAACTTCGAGACGTCGTCTAGTCTCAGAGTGGACAACCTGGGGCACCGTGGAAGATCTGGATACCACGAAACCTGAGGGCGGACTTATGCCGCAGCCACCATGACCACCCGCAAAGCCGCTCGTCCCGGCATTAAGGAGATGCTTCGGGACATAGGAGAATGCTACACATGGGATGGGATAAGCCAGGATGTGTGCGACAATACGTCAACAACTGTGAGGCGTGCTGTCGTGGCAAAGCCTACTCCGTGACCCAACCCGTCGGAAAACCCCGTTGGCCTCATACCGCCTGGACCACATGACGGCAGATTTAATAGGGCCGTAACCCAGAAGAACAAAAGGAAACCGATACCTACTAGTAGTAACAGGCCAGTTTTCACGCCGGGTGGAGGAAGCATTTCCTCTACACAGCCAGGAAACCCAGAACATTATAAGAAAATTTCAAAATGAAATTTTCCCCCACTGAGAGTACTTACAGGAAATACTGACTGATAATGGTACTCAATTTAAAAGCCACAAGTGGCAAACAGCCCGCAATGCATGAGGGTAGAGACGTGGACTACCCCTCATGCCAGTCACAAACTAACCCTGCTGAGCGGAGAAACCAGGAGCTGAAGAAGAGACTCCACCTCAGTGTGGGCGAAGATCACCGCCACTGGGATAAGCATCTGCACAACATTCTTTTTACTCTCAGGAGAATAAACAATGAAACAGTAAATACCAGCATCAGCCAGCTCATTCTGTGACATAATCTCTGCCACCCAGGTGACTGGCAGTGGGAACAAGCTCCCACAGCGATGCCGCAACCGGAGGATGTCAGGTTGGCAGTCCTGACACGTACGAGGGTGCACGCCGTCCAAAGACAGGGATGAGAAGTTTCCAGATGGGAGAAGCAGTACTCCCCCCACAAACACCCACTCAGCAAGGCTGGTGGGAAATTCAGCGCCGGACTCACCGCCAAGTGGGAAGGTCCCTACAAGATTGTGGAAAGACAAGGAAATGTGTACTAGGCAGAGGACAACCAAGGACAAATCCATGAGGACACCAGACAACAGGTTCGCCCTTGTCCAGCTGGCACCCAGGACCCGGAAGATGTGTAAACAGAGGACAAGGAAGGAGAAGAGGGAGAGATGGAAGATGACACCCCGCCACCTACACCTACCGAGCAGCTCAGCAGCTCACTCCACAACTTCCAGTGCTGGAGCCCTCTGCTAACACCAATGTCTTCGCAACCTACCAGACGCTCTTCAAGACCTTCACCAGAAGCCCCCGAAGAAGTCAACACCTCTTTTCTACACACACTACCTTTCTGGTAGTGGTACCCGAGTCCCTTCTGAACAGGCATCGGGTTATATTCTGTACCATATAAGAAGGCCACTTTTTGACAGCTCGACGAATGTAGCGCCACTGTTTACATCTGACTACGTATCCTTCCGCCATCAGCTGGTCCGTCACGTCGGGGCTGTATTTTTTATCAACACGCTGTCAGCTAATCCACTTCTCATTGTACTGTAATGCTAAACAAATTTTAAGATATTTTAAGACTGACATCTGTCTAAAAATATAAGTAGGTTATAAAAGTAAAAATATAAAATGTTAGATATTTGATAACTCTTTTTTAATTTGTCCGAGATAGTGAATTTGGGTTAAAATTTGCGAGACGGTCTGTTGTATCTATTATTACACTTTGGACGTTATAGCTAATATATTCGAGTTGGAAATATGTGACGTGGAATAACGTTAGAATTGCTTAAAAACTATTCACGCGTGTCTACGGAATCAAGGAGATGGGTTTCGAGAGAACAATATGGCGTATAATTTACGTAGACGAACGATTACCGGCCGAATATAAATGACTTGTACTCCAAATCGTTGTACATGAAATATATGTTACTTTAAAATTTATGCAGAGGTTGTGGAAAAATATAACTATTGGCATATGTTTGTAAATTCGTTATATATCGCGCAAGAAAGAGGTTCATTTCTCGCTGGTAATAGCTCGCAGAATATCTGATAGATAGCGCGCAGCACGTCACGGCGAAGTTTTGAGTAACTCTCTTTATGGTCAAAAGATAGCGTATTTTTTAAAGTTGATAATTCTTATGTTACGGGCTGGAAATATATTTAAAATTCGTGTCGTTTCGTCAAATTATTAGAAAAAATAATTCAACAATATTATGCAATATTTCTGTATGCTTTTGGAATTAATATCATGGACGTGTTGAAAGCAAGGTTTGAGATGGATGATACGACGTGAAAAAGCTTTCTGAAGTTAGCACAACTTCAGAAAACTTTTCCACGTCGTATCGTTCTATTGTACATTTCATTTTGATCACCTAAACATAACTACATTATCACGAAGTTTAGTTTTTAACGCTAACAACCATTGTTTTGTGACCTCGTAAAATAAAATGTATTAATAAATCTACGAACTCTTTCTTATCCGCGCATTTTTTGCTTTTCTGATGTGCATCGGCAGTGCACTCAGGATAGCCAACGTAATTTTAACTTTTGTTCGTTCGTGCATCAGCTGATACAGGATTTTGTAAATGGCGCTTTGTTCGTTTCGTAAACGTTAAGTTGCCACTCACTGACTGTCAGAAAGTGGCCTTCTTATATGGTATGGACTATAGTTAGGGTTAGCCAGTATAATAGCGACCTAGCCGCAACTGCTTTGTTAGTTCAGACCCAAGTCCTCTTCACCTGGTTTGCGTAGGTTAACTTCCGTTACAGTTCTTGGTAAATTAGGAGTTAGTACGGGTTGTGTTATTCCTCTCAGAGTAAACAAACCTTCTATTGACTTCCGAGTACTCATTGCTAAGGATGACTGTAACTCCAACTTCCGTAGATGCCAATCACAGACGTCGCACGTCAAACATAACAGTTTGTTTAAAGTTTGCTACAAAATAAAGCATTATTCATTTTCTGGTTAAGAGCCCTATACAGCTCGGCAGTTCTGGGCTACCTGGAGCAGCGAACTCAGTGGGTGGGCGGGACAAGGCAGGATGGTAGGAGGCTTGGGTTGGTATCTTCACTGTGCATCACTCCACTAGGAAGGCTATGGAAGGGGAAACATTTCCACCCCTCCGGCAGTCCGTTCTTAACTGTCCACCGTACAGGTCATCTCTCTTCCTCAACCTCTCTCCCTCTTCCATACCACAGAAAGTGTTCCCATGGAAATTATTTACTGTTATTCACTTGCTTATGGCATTTTGTGTGAAAAGTAAATAATCAATAAGTCCACTTTACACAATTTACTAGTTTTACTACCCAGAAAAACCATGGCAGATTTTAATTTGCCGGCAAATGTCTCCGTGATTTATTCCAGTTGGCCTGCATTTGATAAAGGATATATTACACAGCAGCCACATGGATATTTTCCAACATAATAGTTAAAGTGCTACAAATTTGAATGTATTTTTTAATTCGTAAGTATATTGGTAAAAATAATGTTATCCATTTATTGTGCTCATGCTCTTCTTGTTAGTTGTGGCTGCTATATTATAGAAAAAAATTAAATTATAACAAATCAGTTTATGAATGTTTGCACCTTTCCAGAAACCACGCAAATTAATGTTTTCTATTATATTTATGACTATACACAATGCTTTTCATAAATTAATATGAATTAGCACAAATAAATGTACCAGTCAAAGTGAAATGTTTTTGCACAATGCCAACATGTTACAACAATTATCACTGATGTTTACTAATACTGTAATAAGTTTATCATTGATAAATCGTACAGGGTCTAACTAGTGACAGTATTACTATGCGAAAAATGAGTACGGTACTCATTGACAGTCAAAGCATTCCACAAATAAGTATTTTGAGATGTAAAAACCATTTTTTCCAATAATATACAGGGCTTTAAATGATGTCGTCTTGTGTGGCGGCAATGAACTGAACGTACTAGGAAAATGTGCAAAATAACATGCTAGTTTGTGCAGAAATACACAATACAAATGAAGGCTATAAATTTCCTGGGAATGACTGGCAGAAATACAAGTAATTCATTTACTAAAATACCTCAAATACACAAATTATTTTTTTTGTCAAAGCGTTTAGAATTAGAGAAAAATCCTAGAATATAAATAATATGGGGTGATCTTCCTAAATTTTTCTATATATTTCAAACTTTAACATAGCCTCATACTACTTAACTGTACATAATTTACAAAATTTATAATTATAGCGTTTACTCTGATCTGGACTCTTAGCGAATGAGAAAATCAAGTAGTAGTAATGCAATGCCAACAACTCTCAATTATGTATGATAGTGCTATGATTTTGCAGTTATTCTGTTTTTTTTTTCTACCCGCTTTATCTTCATATTTTTGGAACTTTGGTTCATTTATCATTAAAACCACAAAATTTTGCAAAATAATAGAGACAGCAATTTAACCATTCTTAAAATAAAAATTGATGTTCCGTGAACAGATGGATACTGGCAACTGAAAAAAAATTAATCCTTGCATATAAATAACATAAGATAAATTATAAATGCTCTGGTTCTTTGAAACATGTTCTTTATTGATTGCATATCTGAAAATGAACATCCTAATGCTAAGTTAATCTAGGTAACATTAATGCAAACAAATTCCTTTTTTAGCAATTCCTTATTGAATAGCAGCAGTGACTCAAAATGTGGGTACAGTTAACTGATTATAAGTGGTCACAATATTGCCAGGTTGGTAAATACAAAGTAACAATTAATTTTTATATTTCTACGCTTTCAACACACTTACAGCAAATTTCCCCTCCGTTTAAACTATAACAGACTGGAAAATTATAAGTTTAAACATACAAAACAAATCATTGACTTATTTTACTTTTAACTCTATATATATATATATATAATGAAGTTACGCCAAAAAAAATGCTTAATTGCTTTCATTGTGAAAACTGGACAAAACTAACTTTATATTTAACAGCCATGCAAAATTATGATGAATTTCAATATTTGTTGTAAATTAGTTTTAATGTACAGTAAAAATTATAATAACTATATGAAAATAAGTTTACTTTCTGTCACAGAACAAATATGACAGTTTACAACCATATAAATTACCATGCTTATTAAATAACTATGTCTCATATTATTGTGTATTCAAAGACAGATTTTATTTGCATTTTTTTGTGATTTTAAGATGCTGCTCTGCATGTATTACCAGTTTTACAACCAAGGGTTTCAATTCTTGCCAGTTAGACATTTTTTACATTTCTTTAACAGCTTCAATACTATGAAAGGTTTAGAATTTCCATGTTTCTTTATGCCCGTGGTCCACCAACTCTGGCAATGTGCAGTTATAACAGAATTTCTAAGATGTTCTATTGCATGCTTCCAAAAATTGTTTACTATTTACATTCAAAATGTTTGCCATATCTGATCCCAATGACATTTTTTCTACTGAAATAGGGGTAAAATCTGACACACACCACACCCTTTATTTGTGGGTTATTGCATTTTTTTTACCCTCTGAAAGTAGTAACTGTTCCTTTTCTAAAGTTACTTTTTTGGGGAGTTTCGCGAATCGCGGGACTTAATTTTTGAAAGTCTGTTGCATGTTGCAGATAAATGTCTGTTGCAATACTAATCATGTCGAAAACAAAAGGAGCAATGTGCGGCAGATCACATGTCCCCATAATAAAATTGCTGTTATTTTAAAGTGTTTTTAATATTGCATGAAACAAAAACATTATTTATGTAAAAAATTTATTTCAAAATAAGTAGTTCTTGGTGGTTGTATTCGCTAAGGCGTTACGCTCTTGTGGCAAGTTCGAGTTGATGGTTTTAAACCACACTTCAGCATTACCAAAAAATTTCTACACAGTGAATCTGTATTATTGTAATGGTTCATAACCATGTATTGTAAAATTAAATACAATACTGCAAAATAAATAACATTTCTGGTCATTACAATTATTAGGTAGTATAAATGCTCAAATGTAAACACATTTAGAAATTATGAAATATGCCTAATCGGAGGCTTAATAATTTCACAGTAACTGAGTTTTACGTCATTAATGAAATAGCATAAAAAATCTATTTCAATTGGTTTAAATTACAAAACTTTACTTCCCATTATTTGATGGAACACAGAAAACTAGAAAGTTAAGTTTTACGACAGTGCTACAGAAACATATTTTACTAATACAGTAATCCATTCCACTTTTTGCCATTCACTAATCTTTTGTTACATAATTATAGCAACTGTAACCATCTTCTTGAATTCTCATCTCACCTGCATTTACAAAGTAACTGAAGATGCAACTTCTGTTAAATTTTTCCAGATAATTTTTTTGTTTTTGTCTGCAAATAAACTTTCAGTGCTGCTGTAGTATAACTTCTACAACGTATGGTTTACTTTAGTCTCTCTCACAACATCACTAGCGCACTCTACTGAAAGCAATTTTAACTACTACACCCTGTCTCATTCCACGTTGTCCATTATTCAACTTGTCAGTCATCTGCTGAGAACATAAAGTAAACTCGTTTATGCAGCCGAAGTATGCTACGATACAACTGCGACAATGTGTATACAAAAAACTGTGGTGCAAAGACAGGAATCCCTACATCACCTCCTCCCTGCCTGAAGCAATAACAAACCCCTGCCACCCTCATCCTTCACAGCAGGGAGCAACACCCACATCCTTAATTCCTACTTTCTATCTTGCATGATCTTGACACCTTTGATAGTAACACGCTGTCTGCGATATGATTTTTTGAGACGATAAGGGTTCTATACTGTTAAGTTCCCTTCGTGTTATGTCTAAAGTTCAAATGCAGATTTCATAAACCAGAAATAATTCTTGCCATTTGTAAAAATTCCTATACATTTCCCAGACAATTCTAGCAGCATTTCAAATCCTGCACATTTCCTACTTTTCCCAATCGCTCAAAACCCTGATGTATGATTTCTTTATTATGATGTAAAACTCAATTACTATGAAAAGCCATCAAATTGTTACATTGCAACTTAAATATGTTTACTTCTGAAAATATATACTACTTAACTATATTTGTAACTTGAAATTGAATTCGTTTTTGCAAAATTGTATTTAGTTTTACATCAAATGATTATGAGTCATTACAATACCAATTTGGTGAGCCTAAATGTTTAGTAATGCTGAGGTGTACAATAATTTAGAACCGGCGTCGTCAGTTTAAATTTTCCACGTGAGTGGCAAATTTGATGACATAGCGTCATCACAAATACCACAAAGTACCGCATGTTTTAAAATACATTTTTTACAGAAATAATGTTATTGTTTCATGTAATATTCAAAAACATGTTATATCGTAATGGAGTTACCATGACTGCATAATTCAGTATTTCATTAACCTAATTTTTGAGGAAAAATTTTACTTGCATTGTGAAGCTAGTTCGGTGACAATTGGAACAGCGTTGAGTAAAAAAAGAAACAGTATGTTTGTTTTCATAGCATTTGCTAGTAAATTTTTAACAGTAGCGGAAAGTAAATTTACAATTTTTGATAAGGAATGTTTATAACGTATTTGGGGGATGAAGCATTTTGTGGATTATTTGGAGCATGCTCTTTTTGAATTATATACTAATATTATTATACACCAGCTTTAAGCTGTTGTCCAAAAAGCCCACAGGACGTTTTGCCCAATGGGTTGTCTGTTTATCATACTTAAGCATAAAATTCAACACGTAAAAGGAATGTTGTACTAGATGCTTTGTCGCAAATTGAATCTAAGGTGGTAATGAAATTTAGAACAAGGTAACTTGGTAACTGAGGTGAGCCTTGAAAGGGAAAAATGTGATAAGGTAATGAATGAAAATGTGATAAATTCCTTGCAGATTTTCCTAAGTATTTGCAGATTTCAAAGAATAGCAATCTAGTAATCCTGAGTGTCAACTAATCATGTCAAATATAAAAAAGGGCACCTCTGGTGTATGCAATGCATAAAGGGTTACTGAGAAAATGGTCCAGAAAGGAAAATGTATGGTTTTTTTGTACCTGTGGAATTGTACCCCATGATTTTTATATTATCACAAATCACTTTTTAGTGAACACATGGGATGAGACAAAACCATTGCACTTATTTTTGAGATTTTTACGAGACCTGGGTTGTGCAAGGACACTGAAGAATGGGTTAAGAATTGTTGTGTCTGTCAACAGACTAAGAAGAAAAATCAATCCAAAGAAGGGAAGTTTGCAGCTACTGTAGCTACTTATCCTTGGGAACAGGTGTATTTTGATAACATGGGTCCCTTTCCAGGTAGTTCTTCTGGTCAGTACATGTATGTTTTAGTTGCAGTAGACAGTTTTAGCAATTTTTTTTTTCTCTCTTTAGTATAAAGTCAGCTGAAATTCGTGAAGTGAATAAACCACAATTATTTTCTATGTTCAGGTATGCTGTTGTGGTGACTTACAACGCATCATATTTCCTGTCCAATGAATTCAAAGATTTAATGTTTTTGGGGTCATGAAAATGGTGCAAATCCTCCCTTATTACGAGTCCTATCTAAGGAAGCCTTGAGCTCGATTTCTGTTCCGACGGGCGAGAACTAAGCGCCTAGGGGCAAGGTTTTAGCTAGGGGCGTGATCTTAAACTGGCCACGTCACGGGGTAGTCAGGGTGGTGGCGGGGATGATGGCACATTACCCTCCCTCCCAAGCTTTCAGTAAATTTCAGGAGCCACAGAGGAAGGACAGTCGCTTCCAGAACCAGTTTTGAGAATCATCCCTGTTTGACCTTTGCCCCATCACAGCCACATGGTGATTTCTGTTCATGTACAATCAACTAGTGTATGGTAGCGTATCTTTAAAGTATTCTACTGGTGAATAGTCTACACAGCTCGTAACAGCAACTTTCTGAAAACAAAGTTGTCGCCAAGGAAATTTGGAAAAATATAGTAATAATAATTATCAGGATAGTTGGTTCATTTTCTTTCGTTTTGCGAGGTTTCATAATATTTTATCAGAATTCGAAGTAAAAGCCGTGGTAATTTGTTTATAGAGCATACATTTGCCTTTTCAGAAATCTTAGTTTTTGTTCGCGTTAGCGTTTGTTGATAGAAGCTTTCCAACATCAGTAAACAGTTTTTTCCTTATGATACATTGATTATCTTTTACTACTACGCAGTTCTGCATGGCGTGGGGAGGGTTTCCAGCCAACGCTATGCCCTTATTTGGTCACATTTTTTACACCCTGGGGCAAGGAGTGGGGGGTAGGCATAGGACGACAAATACAGTGTGCGCCTACCGCCCGCTAGCATAACGGAATACAAAATCAGTAGTCAACCAGTACTCGGAAAGGACGCGTCGAGAGTGGCAAATATCCCCCACACCGGAAAACTTAATCCTGCTGAATTATTACCGTTCGTGTGGGAGGTCACAGTATTAGAATTTTCCTCTTGCGATGCAAGCTTTAAATAACATGATTAATGATACATAATTAATAAACTACTACGGCGCTGCTCTTTGTTTGTTTGTCTGGTGAAACTAACTGTTCGTGACTCTGCATACTTGAAGATTGTGTGTGAACTGGTTCGTTTAAATGTTAAATAAAAGTAAAGAATAACTAATCCGAGACTTGACTTTATTTGGCGCCTTTTTTTTTAAGTTTCATGTGTCTACAGATTGAGCGAACCAAGCTGTAATTTCCAGCCGCCACTTCTAAAGGCTGCCACATTACAAACATGGCGGCCCAGATGGCTGCAATGTTACACCATAAATTTCTTAAAACGAAAAAGTTTACAAGACAGGACTTAGAATTGCAATAATATAATTTGTAGAGTTCATTATTTAAGCTAAAACATTTTGGCAATATTCTTGTCAACTTACTCGTGGATATTCGGTTGCTTTGAAACAAGACAAGATCATTTAAAAATAAGTAGTAAAACATTTTAAAACTACTCTGTGAATATCTTGGTTTTTATTAGTGATTTCTTTATTAATGTGAAAAAAAGCATGAGTGGATTTTTTTCCAGTGCTGTCTTGTTGCATGCTGCACAGCCTGTCGATAATTCAAGTTGAGCACACTTTTTAATTCCAAACCCCTTTAGGGTTCCCAACAATTCCTAGTTTGCATTTTCCCTGTCTTTTCCCATAATTTTTCCTGTCAATTATTTTTGAATGTGACATTAAGTAGACTCCAATTAAAAATATAGTGGCTGTAAAAAAAAATATTTATGAAAGTAATATCAATCAACTGCTAAACTAGACACGAGAAAATTACTCACGATATTTCCTTTACATTTTAAAACATTTCTCAAAATCAAAACAATTTCATTCTTACTTTGTACCGCACACTTACACACACATTTTCACTTTTCCAGCCAGGCAAGCAGTTGAAACACTTCACTAGTACTGTAATTCAAAAATTTTTGTAACGAAGCCTTAAAGTTATGCCACTTGAAGTGTAACATAATATACACTGTGAAAGAAGTAACTAAATAAAGAACCTTCTTTTAAATACTAAAATAATACATTTTCTGCATACACCTACATTTCACATATAAACTGTTGTAGTTATTGAATACGCCTCTGTTGTTTCTCTCTTCTTACAGCAGAGTGCGCTAGTGTTAAAGGAGACAACACGATGGAGAACAATGGCCGTTAGTTATCATGTTGTGTACCTACCTATGCTGGAAGCCATGTGTTAAAATAAAGAAAATGAATTGTTAATACGTGGTTATTAAGTTTATTATTTACAATTTAAACAGGTTATGGGCTCAGATACGCTAGGTAGGTTGAAAAGTGTATGCAATAGTTTGGAAAAGTGAGTTTTGCTTCTAGTGACGGTTGCACAGAATTCCATAAGCGCGGTAACGGTTTTTTCGATTCTTTTACGATGGAAATCTCAAGGATTACGATCGACAAACTTGAAGGGCAGTTCAATTGGGTTGATTGGAAGTTCCAAGTCAGTATCCAGCTTCAGGTAAATGGAGCAATGGGCACAGTAGAAGATACGTTAGGTTATCCGCAAAAACCGAAAAAAAGGCTACAAAAGAATACAAGAAGCAAGCTGCAGTGCTTGACAAGGTGGAATTCATGGCGCAAAACATCATAGTCACATCAGTAACCAGTCAGGTTCGTCAATTAATTAACATGTGTAAGAGCACTAAGGAAATGTGGGACAAATTACACAGTATTTACGAACAGAGGACTGAGCAGGGGCAGGACCGTCTGTTCAATCAATTCTTTAGTATCAAAGGAAAGGAACCTTCAGATGACGTAGCCAAACACGTTGCGGGCTATGTGTAGTTGAAATGAGAATGAGGGAAAGGGACCCTGTTTCTCAGTCAAATAATTCTGGTTCGTCGGTGGCTTATTATGTCAAGCAAAAGGCTTTTAATAGGAATAAGGCAAATGTTGAATGTTTTAAATGTGGAAAATCTGGACACATGAAAAGGGATTGTTATCAAAAACAAGGTCCAAATAAGTTAAACAAGTTTGATAAAAACAAAAGTGACGATAAAGTGTCTGTAAATGTGCTAACATGTTTATTTTGCAAACGGAAAGGGCATGTGCAAAAGGATTGTTGGTTTGCAAAATCCAAAAAAAATGAAAACCAAGAAAATGCCTTTGTTGTACATGAAAATGACTCAAATGTCATTGAATGGATAATTGACAGTGGAGCCACAGCACACATGTGTAAAGACAAACACTTATTTCATAATTTACAAGTGACGGGAACCAATCATGTGCAAGTTGGTGATGGTTCAGAGCTATTGGTTGCTGGGATTGGAGAGATCAAAGGCCAGACATTTGATGGTGAAGACTGGATTAATACTTCAATTTCAAATGTACTGTATGTCCCCAAATTGAAATTTAATTTGTTCTCTACTGTTGTTCCTCTTGAAAAAGGATATGTGTATCAAGCAGATAAAAATGCCTGCTATTTTCTGTTGACTGGACAATGCCAAGCAGTTGGTGAAAAACAAGACAAATTATTTCATTTGAAGTTTAGACACGTGAGTAATGTTGCTAATACTTGTGTAGAAAATTTTACACTTTACCATGGCACTGTATACTAGGACATCAAAATGTATCCTATGTGAAACGTATACTGAACCGTAGCAAGATAAAGTATAAAGAAGATAATTTCTTCTGTGATGCTTGCAAACTTGGTAAACATTCAAGGTTACCATTCAAATCTAGTTTGACAAGGGCTGAGAACATTGGAGACATTGTTCATGTTGATGTTTGTGGACCGATGGAACAAACGTCAATTGGTGGTTCAAAATATTTTCTATTGTTGAAAGATGATTACTCAAAATACAGAACAGTTTATTTTATGAAATCAAAAATGGAAGCAAAAGTTAAAATAATTGAATTTCTAAACAAATTTGAAAATATTACAAGAAAAACTGTAAAAATACTGAGAAGTGATAATGGACTTGAAGAAGTAAATCAAGATGTCCAAGCTGTGACCAAATCAATGGGCATTATTCATCAAAAGACTTGCCCATACACACCTGAACAAAACAGTAAAGCTGAAAGAGAGATGAGAACATTGGTAGAAGGTGCAAGAACTATTTTACAAGCAAAAAATCTAGAGAAAAAGTTTTGGGCTGAAGCTGTCCATTACATGGCTTACACATTGAATAATACAACATTAACAGATGATAACCAAACTCCTGCAGAAATTTGGTTCAACAAAGATATGAATATTGATCTTCATAAATTTCACCCTTTTGGCTGTGATGTTTATGTGCACATTCCAAAACAAAAGAGAAGAAAATGGGATAGCAAGAGCAAAAAATGTATTTTTGTTGGATATGGTGAAGATGTGAAAGGATACCGGGTTTGGTGCGGTGACAAAAGAGAAGTTTCAAGAGATGTCATTTTCAAACCTGAGTTAAAAGATCAAGCTGAAGAAGTTTTGTGTCAAATTGAAACTTTAAATGGTGATCATGTCATATGTGATGGTACCGTGAGTTGTGAGGAAGAAATCTCCAATAGTTCTAATGGTGTTTCAATCAATGAAACTGGAATTTAAACTGGGCCAGAGACAACTGATGACAATCGAGTGACAAATGAAGATGTGGTAAGACATTATAATCTCAGAGATAGAGGAAGTATTCAGAACCCGAAGTACAATGGTGATGATTATGCATTGTTTGTGTGACGCTGGAGAACCATTAACATTTTAGAATGCAATGAGTTCAAAAGAGGCATTTCAATGGAAAGAAGCTATCAATACTGAGCTGAATTCATTAAAAGAAAATAAAACATGGAAGGAAGTTATAAAACCAAATAATGTAAATGTAATCAGTAGTAAATGGGTATTTAAAAAAAAAAATTATGGTGACAATTGTATTTATAAAGCTAGATTAGTTGCTCGTGGTTTTGAACAAAAAGAAAATTTTGATTTTCAAGATTTGTATGCACCTGTAGGAAAACTTCAAACTTTAAGAATTTTTTTATCTGTGTCTAATCAATTGGGTTATAAAATACATCAAATGGATGTAGTAAGCGTTTTCCTTCATGGGGAGATGAATGAGGAAGTTTTTATGGAATTTCCTAAGGGTTATGAAACTAAAATCAATAACAAAGTATTGAAACTATGTAAATCTCTTTATGGATTGAAAAAATCCCCTAAGTATTGGTCTGAAAAATTCAATACGTTCATGCTAAATGAAGGGTTTTCAAGATCACAAAATGACATGTGTTTGTATACCAAGGGAAACAGTTATATTTTAATATATGTTGATGATATTCTTATTTTTGGACAGTCTGATATGGAGAAAATTTTAAATGTAAAGTTAAAACCATTTTTAAAATGAAAGATTTAGGTCCTATTTCTAAGTTCTTGGGCATGAAAATTACCCAAACAGATAACCAGATAATTATAAATCAAACTGATTACATCTTGAATCTATTGATTCATTTTCAAATGCAAGATTGTAAACCTATCAATACTCCAATAGACATAAATTTTGTGTATGAAGGCAATTATGAAGCCAAGTATGAATCTCTCTGTAGAAGTCTAATTGGTGGGTTACTGTATTTAAGTCTTTGTAGTAGACCTGATATTGTTGTAGCCATAAATATTTTATCTAGGTATCAACAAAAGGCTAATAATCAATTATGGTCAGCATTGAAAAGAGTGTTAAGGTATCTTAAAGGCACTAGGAGTATGAGCATGGTTAATAATAAAAATGTTGATTNTCTCATTGGTTTTGCTGATGCTGATTGGGCGGGTGACAAAGAGACAAGAAAGTCTACCAGTGGTTACTTATTTAAATTGTATGGATGTACTATTGTTTGGCAAAGTAGACGCCAAAATTCTGTGTCATTGTCAACTGCTGAAGCAGAGTATATAGCTCTTAGTGAATCTTGTAGTGAACTTGCGTGGATTATATATGTTTTAAAAGACATAAATATTGAAGTTCCTAGGCCAGGGGTGGCGAACCTTTATGTATCAGCGTGCCATTTTTTCTAAAGAAATGTTCGATGAGGCCATAGACGTGCCGTCAGATAATTTTAACTTAGTGATTATTAGAAAAATAATAATACTAAACACTATCTACTCAAAACTCTTTATTTACTACCAAAAATACATTTTGCAATGTCAAATAATAAATGTTTCAGTTGTACGCATAATTCAAATTACATTAGTGTGACTTCTGTTGTTGCAGATTAGATGACAAATAATTTATATTAGGGTTGTAAGATGTTACTTTTAGCAGAATGCATGCTGAACT
>NQII01000312.1:36265-139760 GCA_002778355.1 Clitarchus hookeri | reverse complement strand
GTCATAGTGAACTTTGTTATTTTAAACTAAAATGCAAACCTTTTGATCCGTGGCGTGGCGTGCCCAAAATATTGTTTCGCGTGCCATTGGTTCGCCATCCCTGTCCTAGGCCAATAGTTTTATTTGAAGATAACCAGTCTGCTGTAAAAATGGCTGCTGGTCAAACCAAAAGGTCTAANGTGAAACCTTTTAACGTTTTCAACGCAGCTGCGAGAGGCTGTGCCTTCTCGTTGCGGCGGAATCCTGGCGTCATTCGTCTGGCACGCTCGCCGAACCCTTAGCTGGTTTATGGCGGCTGTTCGCGTTAGGAACAGCAACGCTCAAAGCTGTGTGTGTGCCTGCTGACGGAAAAATATATCTCGGGATGCAGAATGCATCAATGTCATAGTGAACTTTGTTATTTTAAACTAAAATGCAAACCTTTTGATCCGTGGCGTGGCGTGCCCAAAATATTGTTTCGCGTGCCATTGGTTCGCCATCCCTTTCCTAGGCCAATAGTTTTATTTGAAGATAACCAGTCTGCTGTAAAAATGGCTGCTGGTCAAACCAAAAGGTCTAAGCATATTGATATCCGTTATAATTTTGTTCGAGAAAAGGTTCAAGAAAACTTAATATCTTTGAAATATATTCCATCTGAAAAACAACTAAGTGATATTTTTTACTAAACCTTTAAGTTTTCAGAGATTTCATATTATCAAAGAAGAAATTGGAATTCAACAATTCTGTTGATAAGTATTTATTTACCTGCCTATTGAGTTTTTGTACTGAACATAATATGTATCTGTGTTGTATGTAAAATTAAACAGTCTGTGCCAAATTGTATTGTGAGGGTTTGTTATAATAACGACGTCGTATTCAGGGGGAGTGTTGTAATTATTGAATACGCCTCTGTTGTTCTGTTGTTTATCTCTTCTTACAGCAGAGTGCGCTAGTGTTACAAGAAGAAAACACGATGGAGAACAATGGCCATTAGTTATAATGTTGTGTACCTACCTATGCTGGAAGCCATGTGTTAAAATAAAGAAAATGAACTGTTAATACGTGGTTATTAAGTTTATTATTTACAATTTAAACATAAACCATCATACGCAAAAAGATATCATTGACAAAAAAATTTTCAAATGAAATTACTGGCAATAAAATAACAAACCAGTACATTTCTTAGTTTCTAAAATAAGGTCAGAGATTACGAAATACTTAAAAATAAGGTCATTATAAAATTTAACACAAAGAAAATAAAGCAATACAAACTGGCAACTAAACCAATTCTCAAGCTTCACCAGCAGAATAAAAATTACAAAATTCAAAACAAAAAATAGCACAGAACTGATACAAACTCTACCCACTGAAGCAAGACCCAACAGTTAACAAGCGGTAGGATCTACCTAGTTATCCTGATTTCTCCCTTTCCTTGTGCGTTTCATTTGATAATTCAAATAAAGTTTTGAGAAATTTATGTACATACAATAGAGAATATGGAATGTTACAACAATGATTGCGTATATTTTTACCGAAGCCACAGCAGAAATTAAAAAATTAAAACGCAGATGTACAAGTTTGCGAGGCAAATGTAAACGCAAGGTGGAAACTATGGTTTATCTAACAGTATAGTAAAGTGCTGCTACCCGAATACATCCAATCTCTTGCAACATAGATTGGCTGGTTCAGTATAAAACCAACTGTGAATCCTTGCATTATAATTCTTATAGCAACCATTTGTAGTGCTTTAAAGCCATGAGTTCATGCACAAGCACTAGTCAAAAATGTTCAGACTTTTGCCAAACATTTTACTGAATACAAGTCAAAGATTACAACCGTTAGTCTATTAGCTTTCCTTATTTAATTATATGTTTTCATCAGTTTGTGGCTAGAAGCTCTTACTACGAGCGAGAAATTATTCTTGCTTTTGTTACTCTTGTTGAGCCTTAGCTCTGCTCCAGTGCTGCTAGCTCTGTATTCACATATGCCAACTTAAACTTACATACATCTGTTGACAGTACAGTTATGTTATATAATGTGTATGCACATTAAAAACCACTGTAGAACAATATTCCTTAAAAATTAATTATCACGCCTTGTTAAGTACATATTATAAACATATATACATACTAGCAAACTGTATAAAGATTATCCTTCGTTAATGTAGAAAATTTCATGCCATTTTTGATGTTGTAAATTCTGGAGGACAGTATTTTAAAATTGATTAAAATAACATCTAAAATTTACCATATTAGTGTATCTTTTCTATATTTATATCAGCAGTTAGGATAGTGTACGAATTTATAAATTAACTTAATTAAAAGCTGGTTATTTACAATGTTTGCATAGATAATTGTAATTTATTTTCATTTTTTTTTTTTAATTGCATTTGATATGTACAGCAGATCACGTATTTCCACGCTACGCTTGTGTCTAGTACATGACATTGAGCATCTACTCCTACGAAAAAAGAAGAAACTCAAGCATATAATTTGTGTAACTTATATTTAACTTCCGATTCTGTGAGGACGGCGGCGACAAATTTACGTGGCGAGAATTGGAAACACAAACATGTGCATGCGCACAGTAGCCCTCCCCCAACCTCCTCGTTTTTTTGTTTCTATTTTGTAGAATTTGTTTTGTTTTTGTTTTATGCATAGGCGTGTTTAACCTACTTTGGATTTTAAATAAATCATGTTATATTATGCGTACGCTTTGTAATGTTGCAGTATATAGTAATTGATATATTCAGAAAATATTTAATTTTTCTATATTTTGAAAAGGATAGTAACTCAGTCAGTATTTATAATATTGTGGCAATAATAATTTGTTTACATTTTATGTATTTTAGTTTTTCCAAATCTATTATTTTATTTGAGTCATTCAACAGTAGTAGCAGACGTCATAGGATGACATTGCACTTTTTCATTGGGTTAGTAAGCTGGACACGTAGCCATTGTGTTGCAATACATGATGAAATATGGAAAGTGCAGGTCACATTTGACTGATATGACCCGCCACACGAGTATAATGTTATATTTCCAGAGCCACATCCGCGTTTGTATGCTATTTTTAAACTTTACCACACCACACGATGCCTTGATTGGGCCGTGTTCAGATGATGAAACTTTCAATCTATATATAGAGCAGGTACGACCATCGCCAGGCAGCACAGAAGTAACCGAAGTCAAGAAGCACTCGTCTAGAGAGGAGCAGCAAGCGACCATCGTAAATCACACCAGCAGCGCCAGTGACTTCAACCTTCTTTAATATTTTGGGCTTTTAAATACTACTAAATTTATTTCTGCCAGTGTGAGGAGTCATTAGGGCGCTGGGAGAGAAAGTAGTGATTCTCTCCCGTCTTCTTAGTTTAATTATCCTCGAAGTGAGAAGTTTTTCAAGTCAATATTAACAGTCTCCGATTCTGTCTTTTTCTTGTTTTTCCTGCCGCGAGTGATGAATATATTTTGTATACCAATATTGTAGAAGAAATAGCAATAAATCTTCAGTCAACAGTATACCGCTTCATCCTTTATTTATTTACTTTTGGTTCTCCTTTTTATCAACAAACTTTTTTCAATTCAGAGTATTTTGCTTTAAAACTGAGCTAGTTCGAGCTAATGTTTATAGTGAACTCCATTTGAATCTTTGCTCACAAAACATTAAAGCTTATTTGTAGATCTAAACCATGACAAATTACTACAGTTAATATGTATTTCATGAACACAATCAAAAATACAGTATGTGATACAAAATAAACACAAATTTCTGTCCACGCACTTATTACATTAGAACAGAAAAAATGACAGTTAAATATATTTTTATAAAAAATTAATGTTAATGCTATGCTTTCCTTGTACTTTCAATGTATTGTTAATGTATATAATATTGATTGTGATCACATACAATATAGTTGGGTGTTATTACAAAGTACTTGATTCTGGGTTGTGTAAATAACAGACTAGTATGAAGTAAATAAAATGCACAATCTTTAACACTACTTCAAAGCATTTGTTGTAGAAATGCTAACCAAGATCAAAAAAAAAAATTAACATTACCCTAAACAATATTTTGCTGCTTACCATAACACAACAAGCTTACTCAAATCTTATAACATTTAGATAAAATTGGTAATATCACACTCGTCTGTACATTATGTGTTCATACAGATCAGGTGGGCTGCACAAATTTTTGTTACCTGGAACAGTGATTGAATCTGTAATCTCCCAAATGTGAAAGGCATGATGTGGCATTATTAGCGAATATGAGCATTGTACACGCATGCTTCGGCAAGAAATGACAGTACTCATACCTAAATATGACCATCAATTATGTGATTTTAAGGTAGGTTTAATGCAAACCTTACAATTATTTTAAAATAACTCTGTAAAACTGTCGTGCATAAACATAAATTAAATAATATCAGGTGTACAACTTTGCTTCCGTTGTTTTCCGATCCATGGCTGCAGCAGTAAGTGCTGGTGGAAATATGTAGATCAATAATGTCACACAGTAAGCTTGGACATCTGTCAACATAACATCACCACATTAGTGAATTTGTGTTTGCATCATACATTTATTCTCAAGCGAAGATGTCAGTTTTNACATTTATTCTCAAGCGAAGATGTCAGTTTTCGAGCCAAATGCTCTGCATGTGCGGGAATTGTTGATTTTCTGCTTCCATTTCAAGAAAGCGTACGGTGAGGCTGCCCTTAGTGAATGAAAGTGTCATGAGTGGTTTCAACGCTTTAAGAGTGGTGATTTTTATGTCTAGGACCGGCATGGCGGTGGAAGAGAGAAATGTTTCAAAGATTCCGAAATGGAGGCATTACTTCATGACGCCTCGTGCCAAACGCAAGAAGAATTGGCAGAATCATTGGGAGTGATGTAACAAGCAATTTCAAAATGCCTCAAAGCCATGGGAATGATTCAGAAGCAAGGAAATTGGGTTCCGTACCAGTTGTAACCTAGAGATGTTGAAAGGCGTTTCTTAGCTTGTGAACAGCTGCTTCAAAGACAGAATCGGAAGGGATTTCGACATCGCATTGTGACCGACGACGAACAATGGGTCCACTACAATAATCTAAAGTGCAGAAAACCATGGGGAATGCCCGGACATGCATCTACGTCGACGGCCAGACTGAATATGCACTGCGCCAAGTTCACCTCGGTGTGGTATCTTATGAGCTGTCTAAACAGAGTGAAACCATCACAGGGGATTGGTATCGAATGCAATTGATGCGTTTGAGCCGTGCTTTGAAGGAGAAACGGCCACAGTACAAAGAGAGACACGATAAAATTATCCTCCAGCATGATAATGCTTGGCCACATGTCGCAACAATGAAATGGGAGGTCTTACCCCACCCGCCGTACTCTCCAGACGTTGATCCTTCCGACTACCATTTGTTTCGAACAATGGCACACTGCCTAGCCCATCAGCATTTCTGCTCATATGAAGAAGTCAAAAAATGGATCGATTCGTGGGTCGCCTCAAAAGACGCATCGTTTTTTCGAGATGGTATCTGAAAATTGCCAGAAAGATGGGACAAAGTAGTGGCTAGCGACGGACAGTACTTTTANAGATGGTATCTGAAAATTGCCAGAAAGATGGGACAAAGTAGTGGCTAGCGACGGACAGTACTTTTAATCATAAATACGTAATCACGTTTTAACAATAAAGCCTCAAATTTTGGGGGAAAAAATGACGTAAGCAAGGTTGTACACATGATACAATTATAAACTTGGCTGACCAAACCCACCAAACTTGAAATACCCTAATATGCAATAGAAACAAACTTAGCCTGTTAGTCAAATAGTAGAGGTTAACAAGAAACATAATTCAATTCACTTAAATTCCTTTGTTGTTCCATGTGACTACACATTTGTGGAATGTACATGAAGTGTTGGAACTCAATTTTAAATAAGTAAATGATAAAAAAAAACTTAAGATTTACAAATATTATTTAACGATTCTAACATATCCAAAAGCATACAATTCATAACTGGTACAAAACCATTACAGTTGGAACATCAAATCGCTTACAGTAAAAATTCAACATTACAGTAGATACTTGCATATAGTTTGTAATGACGCACTATTATTACATTTACGGGATACGTGGTTCATTTTCTTTCACTTTGCCATGCATTGTAAAATATTACCGGGATTAAAAATTAAAGCCGTGGTAGTTTGTTTATCTGGCATCCAGTTGCAATTTCACGAAATCTTAGTTTTTGTTACGCGTCAGCATTAGTGATAGAAGCTTTCCAAACTGCGTCAACAGTTTTTGNTCTTAGTTTTTGTTACGCGTCAGCATTAGTGATAGAAGCTTTCCAAACTGCGTCAACAGTTTTTGTTCTAGAAGTTTGATTATCTTTTACTACGACACAGTTTGGATAGCNTACGCGTCAGCATTAGTGATAGAAGCTTTCCAAACTGCGTCAACAGTTTTTGTTCTAGAAGTTCGATTATCTTTTACTACGACACAGTTTGGATAGCGTGGGAAGAGCGTACGTGGCGACACACGCTATGCCCATATTTGGTTGCGTTTGATGCTCTGAGGAGAGGGGAGTGGATAGGCACGCTGCGACAAACACTCGTGTGCCTGTCGCCGTCCAGCAGTCGACACTCAGTGCTCCGACAGATAACTGACAACGGCCGAACAGTCGACAACAAGCAACCAGTGCCGAGGCCGCATCGAGCGTGGAAAATAGCCCCCACACCGGTAACTTTATCGTGCTCATTTAATTCTCCGCCGGTGTGGGAGGTCGTTAGTTACTGTCGCGAAGGAGATTTATCAGATGTGAATATACAATTAATAAACGAATGTGGCACTGCTCTGTATTTTTTTGGTTTATCTGTGAACCTGTTCGTACTCGGCATACCCTAAAGATTGTATGTGAACTGTTTCAAGTGATTAATAAATAAAAGTATAGAGAAATAAACTGGTACTTGACATTATTTCATTGGCACCTTTTTAAAGAGTTTCATGCTTCTACACAACAGAGCTGACCAAGTCGTAACTTCCAGCCGTCAATACCAGACGCTGCACATATATAGNAAGTATAGAGAAATAAACTGGTACTTGACATTATTTCATTGGCACCTTTTTAAAGAGTTTCATGCTTCTACACAACACAGCTGACCAAGTCGTAACTTCCAGCCGTCAATACCAGACGCTGCACATTACAAATATAGCAACCCGAACTGTGACAGTGCCACATTACAAGTTCATTTATGGTTACTTCCAACTTTTCTGAAACCCNCAAATATAGCAACCCGAACTGTGACAGTGCCACATTACAAGTTCATTTATGGTTACTTCCAACTTTTCTGAAACCCTGATAAAGTTTTACTTCCAGAATATTCCTCTGCCTAATGCAAACAAAGCTTTATCGAGTCTAGACAATTACACCAAAGGGATTGGCACACCTCATTTGTGCATGTTCAATGTAATAATATTTTCCATAAGAACTATTTCTTATTATACTAGGTATTACCAACACACATATTTTCTCAGATTTTATTAATATAAATTATAAATGAAATAATATAATTTATAGGCAAAATATAAATAGAAGTTCAATTTACCTAAAAATAAGACAGTTTTATGTTAACACAATTAAAGAACACTTGTGATACTTGGCAGTTTTAGGAAACAACCAACCATGTCATAAATGGGGTGATTTTTCAAAGGTTTGATCCAAAAAGTGTGAAGAAACTAAATAGCCTATACACAAGGTTCTATACAAACAAATGGTTTCTGTGCTACCTTTGTTTAAATGATTTAAAAGTACAGTATTATCAACATGCAGGGGTAAATTACTCATCTTTATACAAAAAAAAATTATCATCTTAATTTAAATTGTAAATTCTGCTTGTGTGTTTCATGTATTTCCCAAGATAAAATTGCAGTACATTGATTTTGTATACTGAATATCATCGACGAAAACAGTAATCCATAAAGTGAAATACATTTTATATTTTGTTTCAATATGTTGAACAATTGAATGGTTTTGATACTAGATGACAATGTGTTCTATACTTTTATGGTAGAATAGAGAGGACCTCTTGCAAAAATTTATGTATTATGAAACATGTGTAATTTATCATTGCTCTGCGTTAAATAGATACAAATATCAGGATTTTGCAGTTGTCCTCTAAAATGTGTATTTATAAGCAAAGAATGCCATTTCATAAATATATACACACTGTAAAAGGATATAATGTCCAGTTTTCTAAAAAAAAAAATTGCATTATGCTTTATTGCTACTGTCAGTCATAATTCTTATCATTCTTTTTGTTATCTGAAAATCCTTCAATCAAAAAAAAATAACCCATCACACATAAGAGACTACATAATCATGGTAAAAACCTTTCATAGACTGAAGGCTAATACATTTTGTCAATACCGTTTTTACGGCAAAGCACATTAATTTAGTTACTCATCAGCATGTACTCCTAAAAGTTTTCACACGTCTATCCTGGATATTTCATTATTTCCTGTCAGGGTACACATGATTTATGAGCTTGAGTTGGTAGTGTTCACGGTTAGTTTGTTCAAGTTGAACCAGTTTGTAATGCCCATAATTACTTTTTTTAGTATACCAATATCTCGGAAGTGATATACAAAGGACAATGGACCCAATCCCATCAACTACACTCCATTGGATTCTGTACAATAAAACCATTTTAAAAGGTTAAATTGAAAGGGTACTAGTAAAAATATCACTTGTAGCCTAAAATGAATCTTACAACATAATATAAATAAAGGGAACAAATTAATATATGTAAACAAAACATCCTGTACAACAATGAACGACAATAATATACAAAAACAACAGTAGCACTGGCCACAATTTATATATTCATTTATTGAGTTAAAGAAATATGACCTAAAGAAATAGTCATAGGCTTGCCTTTAATTTTTAGAAGTCTAATTTACTCAGTTGTTAAATGTTGCATGGCATTCTATTGAAAAATTTAATTCCCCAGATGTGAATTACATTTGCTATAATAGCAGGCAGTAATTGTTGATGAATTGTTACATATACACTGAGANAATTCCCCAGATGTGAATTACATTTGCTATAATAGCAGGCAGTAATTGTTGATGAATTGTTACATATACACTGAGACACCATTTTATCAATACTTACAATCAACAAAGCCCCACTGAAAATAAACACACAAACACTTCAAATAATATCAGAATGTAATAAAAATACTAATACATTAATCACAGAAATTACCTATCTCATATTTCATATTGGAATTTCAGTCCACTGAAAGTAACNAAAAATACTAATACATTAATCACAGAAATTACCTATCTCATATTTCATATTGGAATTTCAGTCCACTGAAAGTAACGAAAAAACATTTTATTTAATTATTTAAAAAATGAAAAATTATATTGGACCATTTCAAGATACACAGAGTACACAAATAAGGGTTTTGATAGTGCTAGGCATAACAACAAGGGATGGAGAGGGTGAAGACAGAAATATGCCACCATAACTATTTGGAATCCTTCCATAGACTATGTTCGTTGCTACAAAGAAACCTCTTCTCACCATTGTAGGTATTTAGGGGTAAACATACATGTACTCACACACTTTAGTATCTAACATGTACAGTTATGCAGTCTTAATTTCACAATCAGCCAATTTGTGTGTATACTTGGCACTAACATTCATTAACTAGTTTCATCATAATTTATGATGATATTTACCTTAATATCACTTATACATTATTAGTTTGTCAGTTATGATGTAACTGTTTGCACTTGCACTACATCTACATGCCCTTTCAAACTTTGCTATAGTCTGCCCAGAAACTATACTCCCTTTTTAACATTCACTGGCGTAATGTGTGTAAAAAGTAAAAGATGGAATAATATTTTCATGAAAATCCTTTTCCATATCATGCGTAATAATAATCCTTGCTCAAATAAGACTATTAAGTACGAAGACATTTTCAGCATACAGCAAATACTTCAAATTACAAGTAGACAACAAATAAAGTTATTGAAGAATAATATACACATGATATCAGTTTCAATAAGACATCCAACAAATTACAATGTCAACAACGGGAAAATATAATCAAGAACATATTCAACCAGAAACATAAAACATTTAAGCAAAAGGGCTTTGGTGAAGAGATAGGTAAAAATACTAAATTCACTGAGGTACACTTCAACAATTGGAATCGTGCAAGACTAAACACGCGACAACAAAGCGTGTGAAGACTATGTGTGACAACAAGGTAACCAGCTNCAATTGGAATCGTGCAAGACTAAACACGCGACAACAAAGCGTGTGAAGACTATGTGTGACAACAAGGTAACCAGCTTCAGTCAATACTTCAATAATAGAAAGAGTAGGAGCTCATCTGAAAGAAAGGTTTCTGCACATTAATTGTGCCTATATTTTGCTTTAATTAAGCCTCCTGTGTTGTAAATGTGTAGTCACATAATATGATGTAATGTTTTTAGTGCAAAAAAAAATACAGGTAACATATATTGTATACATGAACTGCAATGCAGTGGGTTGAAAGTATTAGGTATCTTGAGTGTATGGGCTTACCGTGTTTGAATTATGAGTTTCTGTGATTTTTCATTGCATGGTTTGGATAAAAAAATTTAAGGGAAATAGAAGTACATAGTTACCATTCANCAATTGGAATCGTGCAAGACTAAACACGCGACAACAAAGCGTGTGAAGACTATGTGTGACAACAAGGTAACCAGCTACAGTCAATACTTCAATAATAGAAAGAGTAGGAGCTCATCTGAAAGAAAGGTTTCTGCACATTAATTATGCCTATATTTTGCTTTAATTAGGCCTCCTGTGTTGTAAATGTGTAGTCACATAATATGATGTAATGTTTTTAGTGCAAAAAAAAATACAGGTAACATATATTGTATACATGAACTGCAATGCAGTGGGTTGAAAGTATTAGGTATCTTGAGTGTATGGGCTTACCGTGTTTGAATTAAGAGTTTCTGTGATTTTTCATTGCATGGTTTGGATAAAAAAATTTAAGGGAAATAGAAGTACATAGTTACCATTCACTATTTACGCAAATCAAGAGTATTGCTGCTCTTGACCCTTATGACTAATTGCCATGAATGAAAGTAAACAGTATGCAGCATTCGCTGTTACCGTTAGCGTGGAAAATTTGAACTCTGGTAGCTTTCATTTCAGGGTTGTGCAGTACATAGTGAGAGGAGTGTTGCTGCGTTCACTATTGGTAATTTACTAACTACTGTGTGAAGAATTGTAATTTACGAATGGAGCATGAACTATGTTCTGAAAAGTGAGAGAACTGATGTACGTCACAGCCTTCCACAGTACGGCAGGTCATCGCACTTCTCAGGTTATCTGGAAGAATAAGTTTTGCTGTAGGTCAACACAGGCGAGTACGATAACATCACAGTTGCTTTAAAAAAGAGTTAACTACTGCTGAAAGTCATTTTACATTACCACCTTGCCCTTTATTTTAATAATAATTTTCCAGCTCATAATTGGACTATCACCCGATGGCAAGCGCTTCTTCCCTTTTCCATCTCCAGTCCTTTACTAAATCGCCCAACCCCTTTCACCATAGCCAACTCTTCCCCCAACACATTCCTTCCTGTTCTCACCAGCATGAACTGCCTTCCTCTTTCCGCCCGCCTCCATAACCTAAATCAGAGCCACAAAATAGTTATTCCATACAAAATCTGTGCCACTGTTCGTATCTTTCTAACACACAGCAACAAGTGTGTATCAAAGACAACTCAATCTCTGCATATTCCAAACCAGGAAAAATAAAGCACGGTGTTCCCCAAGACTCAATTCTTGGACCTTTGCTGTTCCTCATTTATATATAAATGACTTGCCTAGCGGACTTAATCCAAGTACCATTCCAAACCTATATTGCAGATAACACCAGTATATTAGTCTCGAGCAGGTTGAAGGAAGAACTAGGTCAATTATTCAGTAAATTATATGTATGGTTTAAAGCCAACGAATTAAGCCTTAACCTTGAGAAGACACATTTCATTCAGTTTCATACTAAAAATAGCAAGCAAATACAGTTAAGTGTTAGCTATGATGAAGAGGAAATCAGTGAAGCAAACCATACCAAATTCCTTGGGGTACATGTAGATAATCGCTTAAACTGGAAATCTCATATTGAGCAAATTTACCAAAACTCAATTTTGCCTGTTTTGCCCTGCACAATATTGTGGTAATTCTTAGTAGAGAGACTTCTATAATTGTTTACTTTGCATACTTTCACTCCATCATGACATATGGAGTAATTTTTTGGGGGAATTCATCTGAAAACAAAAAAGTTTCCCTTATGGACAAAACAGGGCTTTAAAAATAATATTTTGCAAAAAAACCTTCAGATTCTTGTAGGTATTTATTCACGAGAACTAGAATTTTATTACTAGCATTGATACTCTTCAATAATGATTATAACAAAAAACCATAATTATCTTATTTCAAAAAAAGAATCTTTTCATAACCATAACACGGGAAACAAAGAACTCATACACTTACCTCTTGTTAAATTAAAAATACTTCAGAAAGGGCTTTCTTACACATCAAGTCAGCTTTTTAACCACATACCCCAATATTTGCAAAAACTATGTTTTTCAAATTCAAAAATTTTTACGATGGAACTAAAAGAATTTTTAATGTGTAAATCAATTTATTCTATAGATGAATATTTATATTAAAAAAAACAAAGATACTGACTAAAATATTTATGTTCGAAAAAAATACAGTGACTTCTACATATATCCAAATATTTGTTACTTTCATGCATTCCAATGACAAATGCCTACCCCACGGATGTTGGGTGTGGGGATGCATGTGAACAGCAAGCATATTGTATGCCAGTGTTTTTTTTCTTTTTGCTCTTGGTTTTTACAGGTTGTGGTGTTTTTGAACGGGATGCTTCATGTAAGAAGATGTGAAGCACCGATATAGAAGAAGAATTTTTAATTCTATGTTCTATTTCCATGTTTCAGTGTATTAACCGTGTATAATGTACAACTTCACTTGTCCTATTTCTCTGTACATTAATGTACTTTTAGCAGATCTATTGGATGCAATAAACTATAACTAAAACTCTACTTCCTGAAGCACAAGCAATAGAGAGTACATAGGGCCACACCAATTTAACTACTTCATATTGTTTTTCCGGATCGTTGCATAAAATTTCTTGTACAAATTTGATAAAAAAAACCATGAAGGAGGTAAATGAATGCTGCCCCCCACACACACACACACTATTGGTAGCACTATGGGAAGCAGAGTTGCACTATATACCAATGCTACCATGCTTTGGTTTTTAGATTATTTATAATACTATCAATACATACCAATTTCTGGTATTGTGAACATTACCTTCAGATGAACCTCTAACTTTCCATACTGATATATCAATTAATATATCAATTAACCAGATTCAAAATGGGATTTACCAAGAATAATAGTTCATTTGGTAAGTCAAATCGTGTTCTAGAATTTTCAGAGTAGAGAAGAGAAAAAAAAAAAGTTAGGTAATGGTCAGACTATGTCACAATTGTAGACCCTAGTAGCACGATGAAAAGGATCGGCGTTGCTGTCTTCTTACTCCGTAGACCACAGATGGGAGTCTTCTTTGGCAAACACAGCTCACCAATACTTATTGTATTTTTACAGTCGTCCCGTCTTATCGCTGAAAATCGGCACATAACTTGCTGTGGCTATACTCAACAGTTTCAATTACACATAATCAGTTGGTTGTTGGAACATTTGTCATACTTGGAACATATGTGAGGAGTCAGACGAGTTGCTGGTGCATTACGCTGGGAAGAACACTGTGGCATGCTTCGAGTGCTAACACATTACAACACAATGACACAATATATATGTATAATCTTTAAAATAAAACACGTGACAAGGAAACTGAAATTTAGGGCCCCTGGAAATCCCATAATACATTAAACATTAAATACTCCCCCACAAATAAGGAGCATTGAAATTATTCAGTATCCAAGATCAAATTCTACCCACAAGCTCACATAACCACAACGAACAAACACTAGGCGTACAAAAAAACAACAACAAAAATGGCCACATTCGCTTGCTACTAGTGCAGCTAGCAATTATTCTCGACAGGGAGGTTTACTGTAACTACTACCAAAAAAAATAAGCGACCCGGAAGTCCTATACTAGTTTCTCCCCCCTGCTTGACAAGTTTGTTTTCCATGTTGTCTTCCCAGAATGTGTCATCTTTACAAATCTTCAAGACTGTAATTTCCTTGTCACTAGACGTTCATATGCCAAATACACAAATCTCTCCACTCACTATTCAGCATTTTAAAGCTCTGCTTAGGATCTGCCTTGCTCATCATTTTGTAGTATAGTCTTTTAGCGGTTTCTTTACACTTTCCTAAATATGTTAGGTATCACAAGCATTTTATACTTATGTAACATAAAAGTTCCTAAGTATTGATTTATATAAAATATATTTTATTCATAATTAATACTGCTAAAATTCATCCCAATTATTTATCACAAAATTGATAGTTAAACATTTAAAAACAATAACTGATGAAAATCCGCACCTCTCTTCTATCAAGATTTCCGCATTAGCAAGCGTACAGCCAAAAACCAGCATTATGAGAACTTGCTTCTACTAGTTTGCTGATAAAATACATTATCTCCACAAATCTGACTCCATCTAAATTATGTGAGGCATTGTTTGAATTCTCAGGAGGTACTGAATCAATAAGGCTGGGAACAAGACTTGACATTATTTCTTCTTCATTATATTATGTTGTATTTCTAGATGAACGGGCACACTGAATGGTTGTGCAATAGAACATAACTAAATTGTTTCATAAATTGTCTAAAACACTGACGCGTGACGCGTACTGACATATATACATATAAACATGACTTTACCTCATCTTCACATATCATCATGTCACTCCAGGCAGGGTTTGAACCTTGAAGGACATGCTACCAGGGCCTACCAGCATGCTCCTAGGTAAGGGGCACCCACGGACACGTCAGCCAAGATCGTTTTCACCTTTATGTCAGAGGTCACGCCAACCCCCAACGTGTGATAGAAGCCAGCCAAGCAGCCCAGCGCTGCATTTGAGCTCGTGCATCCGAGGCAATCCTGCATAGCATGGAAGCCTGCTTCCACCACGGCCCGAGAGACGGCACCAGAGTACGGCTCTGCCTACAGAGGGAGGAGCAACCCCCGCCATCCCAGAGAGCAGGTGGATATAGGTATGTCCCTGCACAGCCGCAGAATGGCAGTTCATTCTCAGCAGCTTGCTCTACCACCTAATGTGCTGGAGCTCTCTGCTACTACTGCCTTCCTCATGAAGGACCGCCGCTCTTCAAGAGATATTCCAGACCTTCAACCCCCAAAGAAGTATTCTGCCCCCCTCAACACTCACTACCTCTCTGGTAGTGACACCCGAATCCCTTCTGGACAACAGCATTAGAGTTAGTTAGGGTCAATTAGTATTATAGCTACCTAGCGACATTTGCTTTTGTATAGTTTAGACCCAGGTCGCTTTCACCTGGTATTACCGTAGTTTACTTCCGTTACAGTTCATTGTTAGTTAGGAGTTAGTACGGGCCACCATGTCTATTCCTCATGGGAATAAACACGTGATCTTACCTAACCCCTGAGTATTCATTTCAAGGGTGACTGTGACTTTAATCTCAAGGAGACGTCGGCCCACCAAGGAAAAGCAGGAGACTGTGTTATTGCAACCCAATTTGCCGAGCCTAGAGTACAACTGCGGGCTCCCTTAACCAGGCGCACATATGTCTCAAACACACACATTAGATGGTCACCCATACTGTGGATCAGGTACGGCAAGGTACCTGGGGCATATTTTATGTACGGTAGAGCTACAACCATTAGAAACTCAATCTACAATGCGACTAGTCAGCCATCCCAGCCAATTCACTCCATCCACTGCGGTATTTTCGCCGGAAGAAGTGATAAGACTGGTTCTGGAGGTCTGACCCCTCTTGGACCACACCCACGTCGCTGTCGGACATCCAGGGTAACCCACCTCTCCAACCACCGTGTTGTACTTCGCCAGTTGATGTAAACGGGTCTGACTCTGGTTGGCTTGGCCACGACTGGCTTTACACCTAGCTAGGAATCTTCGTCGCCTGCTCTTCCTTAGCGTGGCAGACCTTAGTTCCTACCTCTATGCCATACACCCATACGAGTGATGCAAAATGGAGAGCGAAGAGGGCTGCTACTGCCTCCGAGCCTAGCATGAACTACAAACCTGTGCCAAATGCCCTCTGCAGTTTAACCCCCTGGGAATGAGCTCAAGCTGCCCGCCAACTGGAGAGGTCTCACCACCCAGTTCGCTCCAACTCCCTCTTTCAGCCACCCCACAAGACCGTCGGTGAGTCACATCCCATCGTCGAGAGGTTCCGCCAAGAACTCCCAGTACCGCTGGGAATCGACAATCCTTGGTTCTGACCCAGCAGGACCAACAGCTCTCCGCGGGCTCCCACCAGCACCGCCAGCCACAGGTATAAGCAAGCATACAGCCTTTCGGCCATACTTTTGTTATTTTTAAGTAACACTCATAGCCTTGTGGCCATACCGCGCTACGGTCGCCAAGTTGGCAGGGAAGAGGGATCACGGCCTCTCAACGCAGCTGTCCCAGCTGTTCACCTGAGGTAACCAAGCCCCAAGCCCCAACTTGATACACAAGCTCCACCAGGAGCACTCTTCCACAAGGCCTGAGATCCTCGTACTCAGATACTCAGATTACCAAGCGTGTGGTCTGGGCGGAGCACTATCCGGACCCCTAATGTCTTGCCAGGACGCTTCCGGAGCAGGTGCCTGCTCACCGCTCAGTCTTTCTTTAAGAGGGGGAATCTCTCCAGATCTCTTCCAGCATACGGAGTTAACCACTGCTAGCACAAGTCCAACCTCTATTGATCGGAACACCAGAGAGAACCCCTGATGGGGCCAACACGATCAGCCCGTGCTCCCACTTATTTGCCATGGCACTAGTGGGTTTACTCATGTCCGACTGTCCCACCAACCAGCAGCAACAGCAGCTGAGTCAGGAGGTTTCCCGGGCCACGCCAACCAAGGTAAACCAGTAGCTGTGTGCAAACCAATAGAACGAAGGACAGTTAAGCCCACACCAGACTTCGTGCAGTGCCGTCAAGCCACGCACCCTAGCTTATACACCGGCCGGGGTCCAGTTAGCAGCCAATAAAGTCAGCCAGTCATTTAGTCCGCGTCTCTGACAAACACACTAAAATTTTGCCTGACCGTGACATTGTCGAGTCACACAACGTCACGTGTAAACACTTTCAAAACACATTGAGCACTTATGTTATGAACATCATAGTGTACATAGAGACCAGTGGTAGCAAGTAAAATATAAACTTGAATGGGATGAGTGGTGTGGCCGCAACATCTACGCTGACAAATTGAAACTGAGATGTATTCTTGTGCCCATTCAAGTAGACTACATTATGTGTAGAATTCAGTCAAACTCTCAATATAAGTAGCAACCATGGTGTTAAGAAAATGTGAAATTTAATTAGAATTCTTGTAATCAAATTAGTTCTTTCAAACAGGAAAAGTTTAATCAATTTGCAGACATGATTTTATCTGTGGCCTCAGCAGCACTAGTCTCTCTCGTGACTGAAGTGATCCATTTATTTTATGCCTGGCAACTAAAATTTTACACCCAGAAAAATAACTTAATTAATTTGTCTCTTTGCTCCAGACTAGCTCAGTTTTTTAAGCAAAAGACACAATGTAATCAAATAAAGGTCATTACTTGATATTGCAATAATTATTCAATTATCTGAGTACCACAGTATGACTTGTCTAAGGCACGCACGCTCACACACACACACACACGCATGCACACACACACACAGAGAGAGAGAGATATGTTTTCAATATGATCTCATTTGTCTCTTTTGAACTTTTTGAAATTTCATATGAATATGCTCCCCCTGTTCAAGTGTTATATTATTTATGTTAGTAAAAGGCCTACTACTAATGTACGCCTAGTTTAAATAATTAAATTTCACACCCTCCTATACAGTATTTAGTTCTGAAAAGAAATTGTCTGCAACTAATTGAATCGTGATTATTGGAATTGAGAATCGAGAGTGGTATTGGCATCAAGATCGAGAATCAATGAAAAGTGGAATCGTTACATACCTACTACGTAAACAAATTAAAAATATGTACTGCATATTTAATTAAAATAATATTATTTCAATACAAATTCTGCATAGCTCAGCCAACACTGCACAAGATTCTGCTCTTTCAAATGAATTGTTAAAATTACCTGAAAATACAAACAATTAAAATGTAATACTGACAGTATACATTTTAATGGCCATATATAATAAGGAAAAGCTACGAGGCATTCGTGATACAAAATTGCTGCACTTGACCCAACCCAAGGTTTGTAACCCAAGCGCAGGCAGGAAACCTCCGCCCTGGCCAGTCTGCCAGTGAATGCACATGCGGAATTATAACGCCATCGGATATCTTGCCAGATATCACTGCTCTGTGTGACCTTCACTCTGTGAGTTTGGTGGCAGACGAACCTCCCCTCCGCCACCTGCGGACAGTCGCTTCCCTCACTCCTTGGGTCCACTTGGCCGGCTGAAGAATACGCTGTGCGAGTGGGACATCTCCTGGCAGCAGAAATGTGAGAAAATTCATTCGTCAAAAGAAAATTGTGCAAGTTTTTCAGCTGTGACCTATGCATTTCTATATATGTCAATTACCAATTGGCAACCTAGGATCGGCCCTTCAGGGCCTAGTAAGGGTACAGGCTGATTTATGTGTGTTTAATGAGCAATCAATAAACAGACATAAATCTGACTTGGTTGAGTTCTCTCTTCCAGCACTCTATTCTTTCTTCACCTTGCTCCCGCTATCTCCTATTTATCACCAATCCTAGTAATACTCTTGCAGGGATAGTCACGAGCCGGAACTTCATTCCCAACCTCACCCTCTCGAAACTGTCTTGAAGTGCAGCTTGTCTTCCTGGGAAACAACAGAGCAGATGTCAAAGGACTATCGCACCTCCAGTAAGTGCCTCGGTCCGCCAGCGACGTCTCGCTCGCCCGGTCACCTGCTGGGAACGATAGGCCTAACCCCTACTAGAAGCCCCGTTCTACAAGACGCTTGGGTCCGCCAGCGACGTCTCGCTCGTCAGGTAGCAACGAAAACGGACTCCCCCAAACCTGATACTGTAACCCTCAGTTTGGTACTTGAGTCTGCCAGCGACATCCCACTCACCAAGCCACTATACTGAAGGCCAGTAGTCCAGGCTTGCTACCCTACCCAACAGCTAGCACTCTACTCTCCATCAGGCTGTGCCTACCCCTTTTTGGCCACCTACTATTATATCTGTCTACCTGGTCTATGACCACCCTTATGCCTCACCTCACTATAGGGCTGGGCGGGGCAAAGCTGCCAAGCAGGGGCTAGTTCTGGCCAGAGTCCTGAAGAGTATTGGCTCAGGTGTCAACCAGGTATACACCTGGAAGGAGGTGGCTGCTCGTCAGAGAGGGTCTGCATCCAGCTTGTCCAGCTCAACAAGTGCAGTTTCTCCAGTGCCTCCAATGCCACCGAAAAAGCCGCCTACCTTCGCTCCGCCCACTAATGTCACTAGAGTGGTCAGGCCACTTAACGTCACACATACCTATACACCTACCAGGGAACCCACTCGCCCATTGCTCACAAGTGCGCCTCCTAAGGCACAAAGCTCTATTATAGAAGTGGCCATACCCAGTAATGTAGGCCCCAAGAAAAATCCCGTACAAGTGGCAACCACTGCTTCACCGTCGCCCAAGGTGGAAGAGCTTTGGCGCCACCCACCAGCTGCCATACTCACTAAGGGTGCGCGTCACAGTTACCTTGATACTGCCTTTTTGCACCTGGGCACACATGGTGGGTGGCTACGTACAAAAAGCAAAGTGTCATATTGTCATTTGCTGCGCGGACTGGCAGTCTGACCGAGCTTTGTGCCATGTTTTACGGCTGTGGGGCTTGGCACCAGGGTCAGCTCAAGGCTGTGCATGGAGGCACCTTATCCCCTCCTCAAATTGTATCACCATGTGACCTGTGTGGCACGCCACTATAGTCATCAAAGAAGTTTGAATTGATTAGAAAGAGTCTACCCAGAGCTTTCAGCATTTCCCTCCACATCTAAGGCAGCAACGTCAGTTGTAGGCTCCTACTACAAATATCTCTGGCCGACATGAGATTGGCGGAAACTTTGGGACATCACTTTAAGGGATACACCTGGTAGGTGACTGGCATCCATCGATGAGATTTTCATTATGGGGAATTTTAGATGAAGTTTTAATTGAGGTGTCACAAGGTTAAGTATTTTTTACAGAAATTGTACACTTAACTTTTGCGAATATTGTGTGTTTTGGCACCCCTTTAAATTTTTGCATAATGAAAGTGTGTAAAGAATTTTTTATAAGATTTTATTAATTTGTAGGGGTGTGCAAAGCTTCGGATTTTCGAAGTCGAATAGAAGACTTTTGTACCTTCGAATTCATCTGTGAATAAAAAAATCTTCAAGTGAAAAGTCGAAGATTTTCACCAAGTGTTTTATCCACCGAAACTAGTATCAAAACCAGCAGCCAGTGTCCTTAATAAGGGTGTGCGGATATTCGAAAATTCTGCTAGTTGCAAATAGTAATTTACGAATTATTCACATTCGAACTTTGAATATCTTATGCGAAAATTGTGTATAATTTACATTCCCACTGCTCACTCGAGTGGTTGTAGAGCTGTGCCAGCCTTTTGAAAGTTTTCCCGTGGAAGGAAGCACCCTGGGAAAGGAAATCCTCAAAGGAAAAGATGCTCAATTTATACTGTTTTTCAAACAAAGTTTGCAGTTTTTATCCCAAGCTCCACCCTGCTGAGATAATCTACTAGCTTGACATTGCCGAGGGTCCATCGGCCAGCTAGGGGAGGGAGTGAATGTATTTTACAGCCATGCGCTCTCCTTTGTCTTTGTCTCTTTCTCCCTCTCTTTTGTTAGGCGAACAAGACCTCATGCCTGACACACACCCGTGGAAGGCTGTTTAATAGGAGGGTGACCAACCATAACATAACACAAATGCAGTGTGGATTTTCTGTCTCAAAAATTCATGTTGCTTTGCCTTTCTAATTTTGACACGTGATATCATAGCAGTTAACACATTTATCACAAGTGGGAGTTGGGCTGACGTACGCACCACAGCTGATACGTCTTTTTGGAAGAACTGCACACTTTCCTTGTAAGCTGTGAAAGTGGCTCAACTCTCTTGCTCTGAGGCCCTAATGCCACCACCATCCAGCAAGTTTACTATCTAGCCTGACATTGTCAAACATCCTTGGAGGAGGAAAGGGAAGAGGCCAAATGTTGATAGCCACCCATTAAAATCACTGTGCGGTGGTGGTACCAAATGGGAATGGATATATTGAGTATGGTAGTTTTTATAAAGTTTGTAGGTATCTAAATGTATAATGATTACTTTCTTGCAGATTATGATATTTCAGTTTTTCAGCAGTACAAGATTAGGATATGTTATTCCATTGCTCAGTGTCTAGTAGGTATACATTTTTTTGGCAGAAACAGTACAAATGAGATGAATACACTTGAAAACTGTAGCCTTCTATAAATTAATATATATATTTTTTAATCCTTCGACTTTGATTTTTCTTCGAATTTCCTTCACATGATGCAAGATTTGCTTCGACTTCGCTTCACATTAAAAAAAACGACCTTTGCAAATGCCTATTAATTTGTATAGCTTTTTTTTTTTTTTTTTTTTTTTAAGAACTGGGGATAAGTCATATCTTTTAATTTATCAGCATGGTACTGGGGGAAACAATGTATTTTTAAAATTTAAAATCATAAATATTAAATGAGGAAAAATTATATTTTTGTAATCATTAGCATTATAAACATTATTTTGTATGTAAACTTTATCTGGGATGAATCGAAAAAAAAAAGCATGTTAGCATTGCCAAGAATTATACAAAAAAAAAAACAAGTTTTTTAATCATTTGCATGAAGTCACCCTCATTATCCAATTATTTGTGCGCTACAATAGTTTTCTCCACTACACCTAACTCCTTTGTCAAGATAATCATAAGTGCATGATTTAACGAGTTAAGAGCTTTGGATTGTGCATGTACCTGAGCGTAAGGGTGTTCTCGGGGTATTCTAAGGGAATCCTAAGTGGTCATCCTGCCTCTGTTGCAATAGTTGTAACAACTTTGGCATTAGGACAAGTGATCTCGTATGCGTAGCTACTTTGTGTTAAACAATATTAATAGGTAGGACCTCTTTAAAATTTTTGTAATTTACGAGTATGTATATGTTTCTAGTATGTATCGCATAGTGTCTAATGTATAACACATAAAATTTTGAATAAATATTTATTTATCGAACAGCTAAGCAAGTTCAGGTAAGACAGAATTTTTTTTGTTGAATAGTTATTTTTTTTTTAACTATAGCCCTGTCACACTCCTGTACACAAATATTGTCACTTTTTTCTAATATTTTGTAGGAAACAGATGCAAATTTCCAATGAATATTTTTTGTTTGCTGATTTCACGGTTGCATTTGTGACTTACAGTTAAATAACCTTCACAGTTTACTTTACAGTAATTTATCGGAAAATAGATTCTGTTGATAAAATATTAACTGCAAAACAGAAAATGGACCATTTGTTTTTATATACATATACACTGAAACTGAAGCAAATATTTGCATGATACTTACACGTACATTACATCTGTGTACGGTCAACTCTCAATTTTGCAACCCCGGGAATAGCAATTCTTTCTCAGGAACCGTAAAAAATTTAGTTGATAATAATAGAAAATTTAAGGAAATGTGTGGAAAAATATATTTATTACATTTATTATGACCACAAATTGTTGCAATTCTCTTCTCGAGAACTGTACTACAATTCAAACTCGGTTAGTTCGAAATTTTAAGTAAATCAAAGTTTGTTGTTAGCTCCTAAACAAAAGAATAGGATTTTACATGCTTGGAGTTTGGTTAATCCGAAATTCCACACAATATGTAATTCAAAGTAAAATTTCCTCAAAGTGTGTGTAAATTTCAGATAATTTATAAACAAAGCATATTCTTGCTGTGTAAGAAACTAAGCATTGGAAGCAGCTGCCTTAAATGCATCAGGCAACCGGCGGTTGCCTTGTGTGTACCAGCGGCCACGCAGCGACAACAGTTGTCACTCCTCCCAGTCCGCAGACAAAAACTCCAGCAGTCTGCCCTCTCCTATCATGTTTATCCTCCTACTTTTTCTTTTTTTTACTCAAACTTGATGTTTACAGGAAAAATGAAAGAACGAGGGGTACAGAAGTTTGTGTCAAAAATAGGTTTTCATGCAATGATTTGGTTTTTTATTCTTGTTTATTTTTACATTTGAAATAATATGAGTTGAAGTAAGCAAAAGTACAATACAATGACTATTTCAAAAAATTACAAATACTATATATACTTGTGTTATTTACTTTCAGGAGAAAATATAATTTTTGAATGACACTGCACCAACAATTTGTGGTGTCCTGTTAAATTTGTGAGAAATTTTTTTTCATTACATTTGCATGTGGTGTGCTGTACCACAGTAACCTGAAGGCCAATAAAAGGATGCCAGCGGCTGGTGTGGGCTGCTTCCCTCTTTTTATTTGCCTTCTCTTTTATGATAACCACTGGGACAAATGAGTTGAATACACTTGAAAACTGTAACCTACTATAAATTAATATATATATATTTTTATTTTTTGGACTTCAATTTTTTTTTTTAATTCCTTTGCATTCCTTCGACTTCGCTTCGCATTTAAAAAACGACCTTCGCACATGCCTAGTTAATATTTACGTAGTGAAAATTAATTCGTCCTTGAAACAGTTTTAGTGAAAAATTAAAAGAGTGCCTCTAAGAAAAGACAGAAATTTTCATTAGCTGAAAAGTTAAACTTAATCAAGCACGTGGACAGTAATCCCGGTATAACACGCACAGCAATTGCTCGGAATTTGTAAATCTCAGTGACTACTCTGAACCGAATCATTGTTGCAACCAGGAGACAAACTTCCATGAATGATTTTATATTACGCATTTTTCTTGTAGACAATTTTGTGCGCTTTGGTACGAGGAGACAAACTGCCACGAACAATTGTACTTGTTTTGCATGTACAGTAATCTTTTACTCATTTACTAATTTTATGATTTTGCAACCAGGAGATAAAATTTCATGAAAGATTATGTATTTTAAAAAAATATTAGTTTTGTTTATTTTATAAAGTTGTGTGTTTATTACGGTGCATAATTTTATATCTTTTGATGTCCCGATTCTCGAACTTTTGTGTTTCCCTCTTATAGTGTTTTCCTGCTTATAGTGTCACTTTCTTGCGGATCCCTGAAGAACCTTATAAGAGGGTTTCACTGTACCACACCAAGTCGAGTATTGATACAGCACCCCAGCCTAGATAGTGCATCAAGCCCCAAACAATTAATCCTCTATTTCTACTATTTAAACATTGTGCTTTATGCTAAGGTCACCAAGCTGCAAGATAACTTTCCTCTTACTTCTTACTGNGGGGGAGGCTCGAGGATGTCTGGTCTTACTACTGTTATGGTCGCCCCAGTATCGACGACCATCTGGCAAGGAACATCATTCAGGCCCTCTCCTCCACAAGTAGTGCACCCCAATCCTGTTTCACAGGGCGTACATGTAAGAACGTTGGGGCATTCCCTCCAGCAGTCAAAGACCTTCGCCCCTTAAGAAAGGTGTTTACAAGTTTTCCGAATGTGTTGTATTCTCACCTGCCTCTTGCTGCCTCTTTTCTCTCTGCTGCTTCTGCTATTGTGGGCAGTAGACACTCAGGTGCACTGGCTGTCCACACAACAAACACTCAGGCCATTTAGGTGGAGGTGACGAAGCTCTGTACAACGGACCCTGGAAGCTATGTCGTTCACCGCCAGCTGCAACTCCTGCAGAGTCTTCATGCTGTCTTCGTTTGTCTTCATTCAGCATCACTGCCCATACCTGACATCGGGATGCAGCTCCCTGTCTTACTGACTCCACCTCCAGTGTTTGGGCCAGGGCATCTTGCATGTTGTGGGGTGCCACCAGACGTACCACTTGCTGTACCTCTGTGTCAGCAATGGCGTTGATGAAGAAGCCGACTGCGATGATGTCACGCGTCTCCTCGGGGCACCCTTCTTTAGACAGGAGAACCACACAATGCCTTGCCATAGCTCCTGCTGTGGCTCCCCTGGTCGCTGGGTGCGGCTTCGCAGCTGTGCATGGTTAGCATGTCGCAGGTACCGGTCACCAAAACATAGCTCCAAGGCCTACACCAGTGTGGGGTACTCCAGTCGATGTCGCTCTGGCAGAAGAGATTGCAGAATGCTCAGTGTGGGGCCTCTCAGTACAGCTGCGAGGTAGTAAGCCCGCTGTTCGGTTCTACAGCCATTTAAGGTAGCAACTATTTCAAACTGGTGTTCGTACTCCCGACATGAAGTCTGGCCATCATAAGGGGCAGGCTTAATTGAGACCCCCTTCCCCACTCCTGGCTCCGCGACACCAATGCCACAGATCATTTTGTTCTCCTCAGAGGTTGCTGCGTTGGTTTCATCTTGCACTGCCTCGTCACCTTTGTCGGCTGCCAGTGCGGTGATGGTGAAACTCCATTGTTAAAGATATTCATGAAATCCCTTCTCTAATGTACTGATATTATGTTTCAGTTCATTCTCGAAGCTGTCAATCGTTTAAAAGACACTGTCCATTCTTCCACTGATACTGTCCATCCTGTCATTTACTCTGTTCACTATGTAATTTACACTGTCCATTCTCGTATTCACTAACTCACTAATGCCTTCTATTTTCCTGTCTACATTTTCATTTACAGTGTCTATTTTCTTGTCTACATTTTAATTAACAGTTTATTTTCCTGTCTACTAAATCACTTACATTAGTTATCTGGCTATTTACATTCTCATTTACACTTTCTTTCACTAATAATTTGGCTACCTAGTCCAGTTATGCAGACATTTATATAGTTAACATTCACTGCTATGGTTGTATAAAACAGTCTTAATTATTTTCACCAACCGCTATTACATAAATTAATTAGTCCTAATATTACTAATTGCTAAACTATTGTCTGACTTGATTTACAACAGATTATTTAATATTTTCCTTCATCCCACTTCTGACACCACTGTTACATGAATGCCTGAGGGGCATATCCGATTTCGTGAGGGATGGAGGTCTTACTGAAAATAAAAGAACTAAATTCAATAATTACGGTATATTTATTCTCAATGCTACAAACAGTCAAACCTCTGTTATTTACCAGTGTAAGCATCCTATTAACGCTTATTACTTATTATTCTTATTGAGCACAATATTTAATTACTATCTACATTTTAATTAAAGTCCTTATCACAGTATTTACTCTTGGTAATGTCCCTTAAACTGCTCCAATTATCTCCACATGTTTAGTTACAACTGTCTATTTCCATCATCCCGAATGTCTTTTCACTCACGCATCCAGTCCACAGTCCCGCATATCAGTCCCACTCTTCAGTACACACAAACTCGCCGACGCACTCTTGCAGATCGCTGCAGTCATCCCTCCCCGCTCCAAAATCGTGGAACTGTCGCTAAAGGTCTCATAAGACGCCAAACTCTCTGCTCTTAACCACTCATTCCTCAGAGGTCCACACATGGTATTTATACTTGAGGTTGGTGCCGTCTAGAACGTTCTCGGCAATCCAAGTTGTTCTGGGAAAGGTAATCATGATGACGACAACAATAGTGCATGATAATTGGAGAAATATGAGCTTCTCAGGGTCATCGAGGTGCCAGCTGTGATAAGAATTATCGTGTAGGATCGCTTTCTGTAACACCGACCTATCGTACGCCTTTTCATTCAAAACAATCCTTTGACTTACTGCAGCTGCTATCATATAACTGCTGTCGATCACTTTCACTCACTCGCACAGGATGCGAAGCAGCAAGCATGTAACATTATGTATTTTGACGTAAAAATTTCTGCCCCGAGCATTTCAAATATTGAGGTTTTACTGTACGCACACGTGTGTCTGTTCTAAGAATATATACCACCATATACCGCTATCATTGCCAGTAAATATTGCTGTCTGTCGCCTGCCCCATCTCCAAGGTGGTCGTTTCGCCACTCGCAAATGCTGTTTCATCATGCTCATCTCCTGTTTAGTCAATGTGATTTTGCTTGCCATTGTGTATCTATATCATTTAAGTTAACCAGCACTTCTAAATATTCATTTTAAAGGGAACACATCTTCCAGTACAACAAAATTTGGAAAAAAAAAAACATTTCCTTTAGTGAGAGATTAAAGACTGTCTTTGTGCTTGCCATATGATAGATTGTGTGCCAGTCAACAAGCAGAGCAGCTGCTGCCAAACCCTTGAGCAAAAAAAAAGCTAGCCATCGCCGGGCAAGCGCCTGCTGTACCGATCGCAGGATGTGCACGCAGTCTGCTACTCACACACTCAGCCTTGCCTGTTCCTGTCGTTGCACACGGCACATGGCTCCAAGAGAAGCAATACTTACAGTGTCACATCATCCACCCTTCTTCCACCCCATTGTTGTACGAACCTTGTAACGCCTTTAAGAATAAGTTATTTTTGTTAATAATAAGTCATCATTTCATAAATAAATCCTCTAACTTTCCTGCAAAAACCGATTGAAAATGGAATGTGAACTTGTTAAAAGCTACACGGTGTATAATGTTTACAAAATTTTTGTCGACAAGGTAGGTCTTGTATAAGTTGTCTGGGATACCATTATGTTAGGAAAATGTTTGCCTATTAAAATAAATTAATGTTCTATTAATATAGCATTTGTTTTCTTGTTAGGAAGCCATTGAAAATGGACTTTGCAAACGTAAAAAGTTCTGGTGTGCACTGCTTTATTTAGACTTAATTTTGGCGACACGGGGTGATTCTATATGCTTTTTAAGGGTAACATTTTTGTTGGGAAATACATATCTGTTAAAATAAATTAATAATTTTTAAACAATGTGTTGTTTTCGTTCTCGAGATGAATGAATATGGACTTAACATGCAAAAGACAGTTTTTGTCTTTTCGGGTATTAAAACATATAACGTTTAAACAAAGTCAATCTTACAAGCGTATAGAGCATACGAGCCCATTCCCGAGTAACTTGCAACTTGAGAACTCATACGATTGAGATTTGACAGTATTTGATTACTATAAAGTGTAGTTTTGCTGCGAGAGCCATTCAAAAACAGTATAAATATGACTTAAGCTGAATTTTTGTGAATAGGGGTCGGGGATGTCAACATCTGTAAAAATTCTAATAACAACCCTTTGAAATAATGACCCTGTTCCCGGGAACCGTGAAGAGTCAACGAATCGAGAGATCACTGTATGTAGTTTTTAAACAGTTTGAAATATTTTTACATAGAAGTTTCATTTTCATTAGAGAAGGAGACACAATTTTTTTTTTGGCAAAATCTACTGTGACTTGACACTGTTTAACATGAGTCTATGAGGTGTTTAAAAGATACTTGCACTTAAGACAAAATGTGACTGTCACATGTTGCAATTGCCCAGGCAAACGTTTGTTCCACAGTGTAAAATAGTTTGCATTACATAGAAATGTGTGAAATGATGGTAAAATTAAATATTACATTTAATAGCCCTTGTTGTACTAACCTAACACAATTCAGGTAACTAATATCATAGTACAGTAAAAATTCACTTTGACAAACTTGAAGGGACCCGAAACGTTGCTAGTTTGTTATAGTTAAGTTCTTTATAGTGAAAGCACCTACACAGAAATTTTGAGCAAGGTAGATAAAAACTTTATGGCTACACAACTCGTCATTATTGTATTAACTACTTTATTTAATCATAAGGAACATAATTATACGCCAAAAAACATTTTTAGTTTAATTTTTAATAAAATAATTTTTAATTTTTTTGTAATTATATTGCACTATAAGTCAATCGCTTATAAACATTCAGTAATCTGATAATTTCATTACTTCTTGGATGTTCATTATAATTTACACAATACATTTCAGTTTGTATATGGTTTCCAGTTTCAGGAGCATAACTATATTCTACTACATTACAATAGGCCTATCTAAAAACGTCTAGGGAAAAGTGTATTTCCGGTTATGTAAAAGTTATAAGCCACACAAGAGTAATTTTTTCACCAAAAAATATTGCCAAGATTTCTTGACTGCAATTTTTGAAGATGATGTATCTCCCACAAAAAACTATTTATTAGCATTAAAAAGCAACATAACCAGTATGGCATCGCATAACAATGTTTCACTCAGCTTTTATCAGATTTCATGGCATACCGAAGCAGTTTAAATGGCACACTTGAGGTGCTGTAATTTATTCACATTCTAAAACATAACCATTGTACCGCTCGTAAACAAACGTCGTCACATTGACCATAGATGCCATACATGAGAAATGATCTCGCTACAGTGCAAGAGAAAGACACTACGTAGTTCGCACACCCGCTGTGCCACAAGCGCTTCGTGTACCAAGATGCCATTTTGTGCGACAATTGGCCATGATTTTATCATCTCCAGTCATGTTAACATCTGTGGAATACCTATGGCGTGGCCACGACACATTTTTTGTAAACACTGCAATATTTTAAAAAAGGTTTGGTTATCTTACGGAGGAAAAACAATCTGAATTTATGACGTTAGTACGGAATTGAGTGATACGGTGTTCGTTAAGGTGAATTTTTATTAATATGCCAGAAGTCTTAACATAAAAATTTGTTAAAATGAAAGGAAAATCCATTGTATTGCATAGACTTTTATCAGAACCAAAATAGTTGTTTGTTATAATGAAATGTTCGTTAACGTGAAGTTTGTTAAAGTGGTGATTTACTCCATGTATTGAATGCATGGGAGCATTCAGTGGGCGTGCTGTCTCCCCCCAGTTTACCCCCTCCACTTCACCATCATGTGACACCGTGATCCCAGGAGGCGGGGATCTCTAGTTGTCAATTACAGTAAACTGTATGAGATCATGAATGCCTTTTTTTTAACATTATTGTTTTCTTTAAAATTTTTAATTGTGAACCAATTAAACTCAAGAAAGCAATATAACTTGATTCGTGATTTTGTATCTCATACTGATAAAAAGCTGAAATGAGATTGTAAGAAGTTTAAAATAAAGTACTGTTTCAGTATAAATTACAAATTAAAATATTACAAAAACTATTTTAGTGGAAACGAAAGTTAATATATAGTTATAATGATAAACTAAAACACTTTTACATAATTTGCAAGAACCAATATGTGGAAATTGAAAATCATACATCAGTGATGGGCGAGTTTGAATTTACAGCTTTGAGTCAAGTCGAGTCAAGTTGTATGAAAGTCAAGTAAAGTTAAGCATTAAATTTTTAGTTAAAATCAAGTTTGCACCATAAATGTAAATGTGTTTCTATGTACATGGGTATAATGCCCACCCCTTATAACTTCCTCCCCTCTCAAATTCACAGTTCACCAAGAAAAAATAAGAATAATTCTTGGCCAGGGCAAGTGATTCACAGCACTACTTTTTCCCTCTCGCCGATGAGTGAATGACTTGACGTATGAAGGACTGACGATTGAATGACTATCGGTGGCGAGATGCTGATGTAAAAAATATATATCTATAAGAGAGGTAGAGTAGGAGGGTAACTTACAGGCTGGTCTGTCAGCATGCCACTGGGTGAGCGGACATGCAGTCCATATTTAAAGTTTTCGTTACCAAATAGTTGTTTTTTTAAACACCTGTTTTTAAAACAGTACATAATTTGATGAGAAAAGTATTGACAAGTTTTACCATTTTGGATATTTCTGGTGAAAGTGTGCAGTGCCATGAGATAAAGGCTTTTCATGTTTAAAGACCCTGCACCCTATGATTGTATGTATTTGTGTAGTGCTGACACTGTACCAAACAACTTTAACAAGGGTTCCCTTATCTGATGTCACCCAGCATGGAGGGAAGTGTTTCGCTGGGGAGCAAAATGGCTCAAGTCACGAATATAACACCCACCAGATTTTATCACAGCCGATCATCACAAACGTCAACCAAGTATCAAGGCATGTTGCCAAGTTATTGTTTTCATTCCGGCGCAACTTTAGCGGTTCAGTAACATAAAATTGTTGATTTGCATAACACAAAAGGTAATTGTTAGGTGAGAAAATTTGTTGTTTATAACCTAAATGCACCATGACTCGACTTGCACATTCAGTAACTCAATGTCTACTATAAAAAAAACCGACTAGAGTGATGAGTTGATCTTTGTTGACTTGACTAGATTCGATTTTTCAAGACTCGACCCATCACTATCATATATTAAAGTAAAATGTAAGTCAATGTAAGGTGCAATGTACTGGAATTTAACTGTATACTGGTATGCATGAGACTGTTCTGTATGCATGCAGATATTTCTATTGTAAACACACATATATGGTAATACACCAACCTGTCAGCACAACTTTGCCATTAACAAACACCAGAAGAACTACACGAGGTTTCACGAGTCGATAGACAAGCCCTGGAAAAAGCTCCGGCTCAAAACTGAAACAGGACAAAGCTATGATTGGACATGTGACACACGTCTGGGACTTTATACAATAACTGTCTACCCGCAAATATTTAAATTAATTATCACATTCTTTATTTTTGTATCAATGAGATTTTCTTTTTTAAGTACAGGCAATTAATTTGCTACTTGATTTCATTAAATCTTATTCCAAGCAATGTAATTTCTACTTTCACACATACACACTCAACTTTCATACGATTCCTCCCTTTAGACTACGGACTTTCAAATCATTATGAAATTCATATAAAACAGAACCCCAGTTTTACATTACCTATTTTTAATTTTCCAGCATTTTATACCTACTAATCAATTGTTTTATGTTCCTTATACTACTTTTATAGTATAAACTTAATTCTTTTTAAATTTTTTCGGACTCTGCAACATATTTTCTGGTCCCTTGAGAAGTGTAAAAAAAGTTGTTTCACTGTTTTCCATTTTCATTCAATTCCCCCTTGCAGAAATTTCAGTCTCATTCAATTCAGACTATCACATACTTATTTGACTTCCATACAATTCCTAATTCTCTGAATTTTAATGCCAAACAATGAACTCAAAGTTTCATACTTCAACAAATGAGAACATGTCAAAGTATCACTCAACATGAAATCCTACTGATCAGCAAGTCAGCATCTTTTCACACTGTGTGCATGACAACTAAAGACAGAGTACAGCTGCATATGTCCTTGAAAAATGGCAGTGATGATAATACAAAATTGGTGACTTCAAATGTAGAAGTCTTCAAACTCATATAGAATATTGGGTTTTAGATAGCCCCTAGCATCCCTAACCCCTGCTCTAGCATTTCTCGTAGCACTGTTACTTCACCCAAGCGTTCAGATATCCAAAACATACAAGTATATGAACAAAATATAACCATTTGAAAAGTGTACAGTATATGACTTAATAATTAAGAAAATTAATAACTATATCAAATAAATTTAGGGGAAATAAAATAATTTTTTAGCGGGAACAGATCTCAAATTATAACTACAGGCAAGATTTTATGGTGAATACAAGTAAAAGCAAAATAACACCAAAATTCAATTTAATACACCACCATTACCGAAATGTGAGTTAATACACCATGTTACGCCAAAATTTACGTTAAAACACAAACACAAACACACACATATATATATATATATATATATGTAGGATTTCTTTGATTGTACAATCAGACTGGGCGACGTCAAATGCGGACGTTCGTGATATCATACCTAAAAGGAAAATATGTTGCGTCGCATCACGCAGAAACTGAATGTTGCGCCACCGCAATCCCAGTATAAAAGGAGCAGTGAGGAAANACACAAACATATATATATATATATATATGTAGGATTTCTTTGATTGTACAATCAGACTGGGCGACGTCAAATGCGGACGTTCGTGATATCATACCTAAAAGGAAAATATGTTGCGTCGCATCACGCAGAAACTGAATGTTGCGCCACCGCAATCCCAGTATAAAAGGAGCAGTGAGGAAATGCAGCTCTGTATTCTAGCTGTGGAGTGCTAGTGTGTCGACTGCCGTGGAGTGTAAAGAAAAGTCACTGACAAACGAAGAAAAATTGGATATGTTACTTCTTTACGGAGAATGCAGAAGGAACGTGAAGAGAACAGTTGCGTTGTACGCTCAACGATATCCAGAGAGGCAGTGTCCATCAATCATGACAATTTTGTGGCTGTGCAAAAAATTGTTATTGGAAGGGCACTGGAATGCTACACCGAGGGTGAGGGGCAGGTCTGCAACAAGCGGTGCGAAAGAAATAGATGTTCTGGCAGCTGTTCCGTATAACCCACATGTTAGCTCCAAAGATGTAGCGAGAGGCTCTGGAATAAGTCAGTCCAGCGCCATTCACATTTTGCACACAAACAGATTCCATCAGTATCATGCATCACTTCACCAGCAGCTTGACCAGCGGAATTATGGACAACGCATAGAATTCTGTCGCTCGCTACTGATGCCATATCAGAATAGGTTCTTTCTTCAAAGTATTCTGTTTACCGACGAAGCAGCATTCACCTATCATAGACATGTGAATATCATAAATATGCATTATTGGGCTGCTGACAATCCGCACTGGCTGCGGCAGGTGGAACATCAGCGGCAGTGGCGTGTGAATATATGGTGTGGGATCATTGAAGACCATGTAATTAGACCATACTTTCTTGAGGGAACAGTAACAGGTAACAGATACACAAACTTTCTTACCGAGGTGCTATCGGCTCTCCTTGAGAAATTGAGAAAGCACCACTTGCAATACACACATGTATGTGGTACCAGCACGATGGGTGCCCAGCTAACTACTAACGTGTGGCTAGGCAAACGCTTACCCAGCTGTTTCCTGGTCGCTGGATAAGGTGTGAAGGCGTTATCAGGTGGCCTGCGCGGTTACCTGATTTTACGCCATTAGACTTTTTCTATGGGGAATGCTTAAAGATAAAAGTCAATGCACAAGTTCTGATGACACCGAACAATTTCAAACACCGCATTGTCACAGCATGTGCAACGATATCGAAGGGAGCTCTGGCAGAAACAAACGCAGAACTATTACCATTGTTAACTGGTGAATCGTCTCTAGATGCCATGCCCTTTGCCTTCCAATTGGTGTGCCGGTCCACCCTGGTGTTGCCAAATGTGACCAATATCAGTTTTAAATGACGTTTTATTCCTCTTTTTGCACCTTTGTTATTAGTTGCGCTTAGCTGCATCACGCTGGAGCGACTCATCAGCCGGGCCCAATATTTCCTTATATCACGAACATCTGCATGAAAAGTGCAGTCTAATGGTACAACCAGAGAAATCCTACATTCTACATACTATAATATCTACGAAACTACTTATCCAATTTCGGAGAGTGATACGCCATTGAATTCCGTCTCTTTCAGATTGACGTTGCTAACAGTAGAAATTACTATAGTTCCATTTGAAAAATTCCAAGTTGATATTGATATCTTATATTTAACATTTCTATGACATGATGCTATATGTTGTTTAGTTGAGGTATTTATTACAATTCATCTGGGTGAAAACAGGATAACGGTATCTTCAACAAGTATCTGGAAATATTCTAGGTAATAAACATCTTAGGTGACTCATCCTGTGTATACTTCAGGTTGTTAGCATCTAGGCGGAGTGAATCAGACGCTGTGTAGATGTGGCTAATGATACTTTATTAAACAAGGCTGGCAAAATTGAAGAAATAAATATAAAAATATTTTGATTTCAATGAAAGATCTTTTTTTTATGAATTCATATTCAAAATACTCTTGTGAGGTAATAACCAAATGAAGATCTACATTCTATGGAAAATTCAACATCTGTGTCAGAAAAAAATTAAAACTGTAAAATGAGTTTTTTTTTCTTTTAGTTCAAATACAATGCAACCCTATTAAGAAGTTTTCCTCCTTAATAAGCTGAACCGTTGTGTACCTTGACTATCTGCACATGTGTAGTTTGACCCTTTTAAAAAGTTTTTCTGGTTAATAAGTATTATTTTTTCAGTCGCTTCAGAAACATTTTAAGGGAGTTTTATAGTACATAGATGCTCATTCTTATTTATGTAGTAGTATAAATGTTAAGTATTAAAAATGTTAACATAAATGTGTGTGTAAGTGTACACTATTGTTAACTACACTAGTAATACATAAAAATAAAAACAATTGCACCGAAGTATTAAATTTTTTAAATCAAGTTGAGCTAAAATCTTTTCCTAATAATCACTTATTGTAGTAACCTGAGATCATCACAACTGAATTTGGCAAGTACTTATTGATGCACAAATAGTAAATCTTTTATGGTGATGAAGACAAAAAATACAATATTTAATGACTAAATTGTTATTGAAATAACACCAGAAAAGCTTGGGTCTACTTATAAGATGTAAATTTATGCTTTTATTTCACACAAGCAACTGTCACTAAAGTTATTCAGAAAATATTATGTACAAAAATAGACAACTCCTTAAAAAAGTTTACACACAGATTTTGCACAATTCTGTTTAGACTACCTTGAGTTTACTAGTATTGTAATAAGAATTTAGGTACATTTTTATGAATTACTAGATTATATTACTTATACTAAATTCAATGTTGATCAGTACATAGTAGCAAAAAATACATTTCCTTATCCCATAGCAACAAGACATTAGTTTAAAAATTATTAGTTTAAATATTGCAGGGTGAAGTAGACTCCTTGTACTGTACAAAACAAAAATATAGGTATACAGAAAATAAATCTGTTTTACCCTATTCCAGCTGGAATGGATGCTGCAATGTTAATAAAAAAAAAGGGAATGTAAAAAAATTATAATTACAATTCAAAAAGGATACAGAAAATACAAGTACAGACTCACAGAGTGCTACTTGTCGATGCACACATACAAAAGTTGGATAAAAAACATTTTCCATGCACAAAAGTATATAAAAGGACAGGAATTCAAGTACTCACAGTCTAGTACTTGTCGACAGGCACGCACATAAAGGACGGCACATTTTGTACATGGTTGCGCAATTGTGATGTTTTGCTGACTAGGCCAGCTTTATCAGGCGGCGAGTTGCAGGACACTGTCCGACATGGCAAACTAGGGTGCAACGGGAAAATTGAAAATTTGCTTGCATAGCTGATGAGTGTGGTTTGGAGCAGTGATTATCTTATGTTGAGGCCTGGTGGCTGCCTGGATTTTGTCATAAATTGATGAGTTAATTAACCAGCACCTGAGTTCTGAGCTATAGCTTGAAGGTGGTAGGGCTCTCACAACTCTGTAACCGTAGCAGGAATCAACATCTTTGTTGTGTGATGCTGCATGTGGTTTGTCTTGTAGGTTGTGGATGTGACCACCTACGACTTGTTTATTGTCTGCTCTATAATCATTCATTCTCTGCGTAAAAACTGTGTCGTCCTTCTTTGTGTGTGTTCCTGTCGACAAGTACTAGAATGTGAGTACTTGGACTCCTGTACTTTTACATGTGTTTTTGTAGCATAGTGGCTTACTTGTATCCTTTAACTCGCATTTTCTACGCACANGACTCCTGTACTTTTACATGTGTTTTTGTAGCATAGTGGCTTACTTGTATCCTTTAACTCGCATTTTCTACGCACACGCGCAGTTGCGATGTTTCGCTGACTGGACCAGCTTCTTCAGGCGGCAATTGATAACACTCTAGTTTTTTGAATTATAGTTTGCAAACAGTGCACCTAGCGGCCAGGAGACGAACTAGGATGAGGCAGTAAATGTAAAATGTGGTGGAGAGGTTATCTTACGTTTAAGCCCAGTGGCTGTCCAGATTTGATGATGTATTGGTGGACCAGTTCCCAGCATCGCAGTTCTGCATTATTATTAGAAGGTGGCAGGGCCCTCACCACTCTGGTTTAGTAAAAGGAGTGAAAATTCTAGTTGTGAGATGCTGTGTGTGCTGCAACTGGCTTCTCCTACAAATTTACATTTATTCCAGATATGGCTTGTTTGATATCTGTTCTATGGCCATTCATTCTCTGTCTGAGAGTGTTGATATTAAGGCCAATGTACTCTGCATTGCTATGAACCCAGGGCAGCTGGTAGATAAGATTATCTGTTGCACAGTTGTAGCTGCCCTGGATAGGATACGTCTTGTTGGTGAGCCTCCTGTTGAAGGAGGTGAAAGATTGGTGCATGGCACAAGAGAGCTGCACTGTGACAAATTGCAAGGATGAGACTCCTGGGGGTGGTGATATTACTAACTGTGGCTTTTAACAGTTTGTTTTGAAGGATAANTTTGAAAATTAATTTGCGTGGTTGGTTTGGAGATTGAGTTTTGAATGAGTGGTGATGAGGCCAAAATTGTGTGTACACAGTTGAGGATGGTTGCGAGTTTGTCCAGGTCCTCATGGCAAGGGACAACCAGAGAGATATGTTCTTTGTTTGCATTTCTGTGGTTAAAGTGGCATGCTGAATATGTTGGTTAACAAGAGATATGGGGATAGCCTCTGTCGAGGAAGGCTGTTAGATCACACTACTTATTTAGATCATTTTGAGTGGAGCAAATGTGTTTGGCTCTGGTGGCCAGACTGTACTGCAAAGATTTATTGGCGTGGAATGAATGATAGCTTTCGAAATGAAGGTATTGAAGGTTGTTGGTGGGTTAAGTGTAAAAACCTGTTTCAATATTTTCATTGTGGAAGGTTTAGTTGCACATCCAGAAATATGGTGTGTAATTTAGAGTAGGTCCAGGTGAATTTCAGTAGGCTGTGCAAGTTACGGTTGTTGAGGAAGTGGATGAGACAGTCCTCCATTGAATCCCAGATCAAGCAGTGTGATGGTTGGTGACTCAGAAAGTTTTTTCCAGTTTACCCATGAGCAGATTGGCATAGAAGGGAGCCATTAGGGTGCTCATGGCTTTCCTTTTAGTCTGGAGGTAGTGCTTGTTCTGAAATTTGAAACTGTTGCTATTTAGAGTGAGTCTCGCCAGTTCGACAAGTAATGCTGTGGGAGATTAGCTGTTGGGAGATCTCTGGTTAAAATATAATTATATTATAGACAGTCCTGATGAGTGGCGAATATTGGTGTAGAGAGAAGTGACATCTATGAACACCAGATAAGCATCTTATCAAGATTTCTTAGGAATTCTAAGAAGTGGCAGCTGTCCTTGATGTATGATGGGAGCAGTTGTACCCAAGGTTGAAGGTGAGCATCCACAAGTGCCAAGATCCTTTCCGCAGGACTGCCGCATCCCAATACAATAGGGCGTTCTAGAGGTAGCCGTTGTTTTTGGATTTTTGGGAGAAAAACAGAAGAGGTGTGGTGGGTTTTTCTGAGGTTATAAGTTGGATAAATTTGTGAGAAAGACCCTAGAGGAGACCTCAAGATGCTATAAACTGTTTAATGTGGTCAAAGAATTTGGCTGTAGGATCTTTTGGCAGGAGTCAGTAGGTAAAGGAGTCCTTCAGCTGGTTTTCTACTTCAAGTATGTGGTTTCATCTATAACGAATTAGTGTGGTAGAGTCTTTGTATGCTGGCAGAATGATTATGTCCATGTTATGTATTCTGGAGGTCTCTAATAGCTTTCTTTTCTGTGCGTGTGTACTGCTCTGTGAATACTCATGTTTTCTGTATCCTATTTAAAATGTGTAATTAATTACCTGGTGGCCTATTCCCACCATATCATAATAAAATAATGCATGTAGAATAAAAATTTTAAAAATAAAATACTGTAAATAAAAATTAAAAAGGATGCACTGACATTGAATAAATTTTCACAAAAATGTTGCACCTTTTACAGTAACAACATGTTACTGGCCTATCACAGTATTACTTACATACCAAAGTGAGTGAGAATTGGTTAAATAGTTTTAAAGATATAACATAAAATAATAACTTTTTCATTTGGTACCATCTTATCTTCAAAAATTACGGACCAACAACAATATCTATCTGAAACTTTAATGCTTACATGATGCTCTGCCAGCATATAAAATTTGGTTTATATTGGTTGAAGGGTTAGCGAGATATGACATATCACTCTAAATACTTAAATACCTGCCATTTTGAAAGTAAGTGCTCTTGATTGAAAACTATAAAAGTCAGGTGTCCTTACTAAGTACTATATGTGTACTGAGTTTGGTGAAATTTAAACGGGGTGACACGGAAACACATGCAGTCACACACACACAGGAAAAAGATCTCGTAAGCTTTTCTTTCCTTTGGAAAGTAGGCTATAAACAAATTAGCATATAATGGTTTATTTGTAATACAGCACAAAGTTAAGTTTCCACCTCACCTATTACCAAATAATCTTTAAATGAGAAGGAAAAAAATCTGTACCTGGATATGAACTTGAAATTAATATATTTGCTCACAGTCATGTCGAAGAAGGATGGTCTTTATTCCTATTTTCAGCAGTTCAGTCCAGTGTTTTGATTAACACACGGTCTTACAAAGGGGAGTTTCTAGGCTACGCAACCCTGGCACATACAGAAGTAAACACAGGTGCACGTATGTAAACACTGTCATCCTTGATGAAGAGGTTGACAGTCAAGTGCCAGGGAGGTGGTGACTATTTTTCGATCTTTCCTGCTTGGGAGTCATTAGCAAATAAAATATATGCAACAAACTAATTTTTGGCCTGTTTTCTTCAAATTTTTTGACTATCTAACCAAATTTTTTATGGTTCCCCATTACAGAGTTACAATTTTGAGAGAATCGTTATTCCCGGGGTCGTTGTGTCAAGAGTTGGCTGTATAAAGACAGGTTTTTCGCTTTCCTCTGTAGGAAATAAAACAGTGGGTTTTTGTTTACTTCGATTTCCCCAGTGATATTTAAGTTTGGTTTAGAACTAAATCACAGAAATATATACTCTTCATCTCCATTTATGTTCTCTTCTGGCCTAAAACCATGCTACATATCAGATGAGTTTTCTAAACAAGACTGTAACATATTGCATGGATTGAAAAAATAAAAAGTGAAATAGGGAAACTATAATGAATTGCAATTTAAATTGCTGGAATTTGATACATCTTAAAACATGGGGAAAGTTGTGAGACCTGAATAAATTAGTACATTTATGGAGAAAATATAATTGGGAGAAATGTAAAATCGAGGTTCACTCTATGTACTTCAAATATTGTTTTTATTAAGGGGGATCATTCCCCATCATCTTGGATTTATGGAATTTTTGTCATTACTTGCATCACAGATTTTGTATTTTATTTTGGGCATAGACAAGCCATAGAACATTGCTTTGCACATGTTATAAAACATTTACTGCTTAAGTACTCTCGCCAGTATCATTTCTGTAACCACCCAAATGAAAAAAGTAATTATTTCTTGCCAGCAGTCACGTGTCAGAATTTAATAAAGACAGCAGAGATGTATTATTCTGATAAAGCTTTAAAGGCTATTATTTATGCCATGTCCTGCAAAAAATTTTGTTAAACATTCTTTAAAAGCACTTATGGCTAAAATAATGAAAATCCAAGATGGTAGGGACTATTTCAAGGTTGTACTCAAACAAAATTTTTCAAAGTATACACACTAACAACTTGAATCACCTGCAGAACTGGCTGTGCATCTGCTGGAGGTCCTCTAGGCGAACAGGGAACCTCAGGTCGCACGTCGCTACCATGTTGTGGATCTTGAAATCCATAAACCTCACCTGGAAATAACAAATTCCATTTAAAAGTAAAGCTCCTTTCAAATGAGCATTCTCACTAGATGGTGCCATAAAATCTGGTTCCCTTGTAGCTAACTGCTACTGGCCTCACTTCTCAGCAACTGGAATACGAAATAGCAGTGAATTTTCAGATGAGTAATTTAGCAACTACACACCAACCACTGCCTTAACTGATCCCATCCACCAACTGCAGTTATTCTATCATACAGTACTTCCCTTTTCACATGAGCCACTTTTCAAGTACTTCTCCCTATTTGTCACATTTCACGTACTGTATGCAGGTCCATTTAGTCACACTTTTTTTAACACAGGCAGTGACATCTTGTGTAAAAAGATGCTAGTTTTTCTATATAGATTCTTTCATTGTAGCCGTCAATGTTGGGCCAGCAATAAGGAACTATCAATGCAACTTCTATGGTGAAAGAAAACAGAAAATGGGAGCTTGAAAGAAAATCTGTTGCATTTTCCACAAAAAATTTTGAAGAGTTGGGCACAAAGAAAAAATTACACAGTTTGTGGTGTAATGTTACGAAGTAAATTTTTAGGTTAGATTTTGGTATAGAAATGTTTGGTTTTTCCTTAGCATGCATGACATAAGTTGTGGGTAAATTTATTTTATTTCAATGTGGGATAGTTTAAGCAGTGTGTATAGCTAGGAAGCCGACAGGAAAAAGGAGGGGTTGACTTTGTGTCACGATGATGATACACTGCCTCCTTGGTGAGAGCTATCCCCTCAGAGTCCGTGAGATCTAATATGAAACAACCGTGCTAGTTACTGACTAGCGATCGAATGAATATATTTAAAGAACTAAAGAGGACAAACGAACTAGATGGCAGCAGTAGTTACTTATGATATAACACACCCCCACTATATCAAATAAGTATACACATTTCAATTATACATGAAATTTAAACAAATTGAATACCCAACATATTCATGAGGTGATAATGTTTAACAGTGTTCAAATTCTTGGTTAACAAGTCAGCTGGCATCTCATTTGTCTCCAAGTATTTCAGTTCTACAATTTTATTACTGACACATTCTCTACAAAAATGATAGCGCACATCAATGTGTTTAGTTCGCTTATGGTAAACACTATTTACAGAGAGTTTAAGTGCCCCTTGATTGTCATTAAAGACAGTTATAGGATACAGATCTCCAGTTATTTCACACAACAAGTTGCGTAAATATATTGCTTCCCTACACACTTTTGTGACACCCATGTATTCTGCTTCCGTGCTTGATAAAGCTATGATTTTCTGTTTCTTTGTTTCCCATGAGATTGCACACCCAGCAAATACAAAGCCCAAGTCAGTGTATGACTTCCTATCTATAACATTATTTCCCCAATCACCATCAACAAACCCTTCTAACTGCAGATTTCCGTTTTTTCTATATTTGAGACCAAAATGCTTTGTTTTCTTTAAGTACCTCAGCACTCGCTTAGCATAAAACCATGTTTCCTGATTATAACAGTTATTAAATTGGCTTAAGTAACTAATCGCAAATGATATATCAGACCTAGTTAAAACCGCAAAATACATAAGACTAAGACTTCCAATAAGATGTTGGTATGGCATTTTGTATTTAAATTTTCCTCTTTATTAATATTTAATTTAGCCTCTAAAGGAGTATCTGCAATTTTACATTCTGTCATATGGTATTTTTTTTAATAATTGGTCTATATAATTTTTCTGAGTCAAAGTAATTTCACCTTTAGTTTTGTCTACATTTACACTCATTCCAAGAAATTGCTTAACCTCTCCTAAGTCCTGGATTTTAAACTGTGACTAATGCATTTTTTAAAGACATAGTGTCGTCATTATTAGAAAAAATAAACAAGTCGTCGACATAAAGTGTAACAATTTTTCTGCGACTATTCTTATTTTTGGTATACAAACAAGACTCTATCTTAGAAAGCTTATAACCCATTTTGATGAGACACTCATCGACCTTCTTGTATATTCTGTACCATATAAGAAGGCCACTTTTTGACAGCTCGACGAATGTAGCGCCACTGTTTACATCTGACTACGTATCCTTCCGCCATCAGCTGGTCCGTCACGTCGGGGCTGTATTTTTTATCAACACGCTGTCAGCTAATCCACTTCTCATTGTACTGTAATGCTAAACAAATTTTAAGATATTTTACTGTCAAAAAATATAAGTAGGTTATAAAGTTAAAAATATAAAATGTTGCAAATAATTAGATATTTGATAACTCTTTTTTAATTTGTCCGAGATAGTGAATTTGGGTTAAAATTTGCGAGACGGTCTGTTGTATCTATTATTACACTTTGGACGTTATAGCTAATATATACAAGTTGGAAATATGTGACGTGGAATAACGTTAGAATTGCTTAAAAACTATTCACGCGTGTCTACGGAATCAAGGAGATGGGTTTCGAGAGAACAATATGGCGTATAATTTACGTAGACGAACGATTACCGGCCGAATATAAATGACTTGTACTCCAAATCGTTGTATATGAAATAAATGTTACTTTAAAAATTATGCAGAGCTCGTGGAAAAATATAACTATTGGCATATGTTTGTAAATTCATTATATATCGCGCAAGAAAGAGGTTCATTTCTGGCTGGTAATAGCTCGCAGAATATCCGATAGATAGCGCACAGCACGTCACGGCGAAGTTTTGAGTAACTCTCTTTATGGTCAAGAGATAGCGTTTTTTTTAAAGTTGATAATTCTTATGTTACGGGCTGGAAATATATTTAAAATTCTTGTTGTTTCGTCAAATTATTAGAAAAAATAATTCAACAATATTATGCAATATTTCTGTATGCTTTTGGAATTAATATCATGGACGTGTTGAAAGCAAGGTTTGAGATGGATGATACGACGTGAAAAAGCTTTCTGAAGTTAGCACAACTTCAGAAAACTTTTCCACGTCGTATCGTTCTATTGTACATTTCATTTTGAGCACCTAAAAATAACTGCATTATCACGAAGTTTAGTTTTCAACGCTAACAACCATTGTTTTGTGACCTCGTAAAATAAAATGTATTAATAAATCTACGAACTCTTTCTTATCCGCGTATTTTCTGCTTTTCTGATGTGCATCGGCAGTGCACTCAGAATAGCCAACGTAATTTTAACTTTTGTTCGTTCGTGCATCAGCTGATACAGGATTTTGTAAATGGCGCTTTGTTTGTTTCGTATACGTCAAGTGGCCACTCACTGACCGTCAGAAAGTGGCCTTCTTATACGGTATGGACCATANTCAGAAAGTGGCCTTCTTATACGGTATGGACTATACCATGCTCTTGAAGACTGCTTTAAGTCATAAATGGCCCGTTTTAATTTAAGTACTTTTCCACAACTATTTGTTACAGGAAAACCATCTGGTTTTTGCATATAAATTGTTTTCTCAAGCTCCCCATTCAAGAAAGCCGTAGTCACGTCAAGATGTGTTATATTTTAGCCTAACTGAGCAGATAATGCAAATAACAATCTCAGTGTTGTATTCCTAACAACAGGTGAAAATGTCTGAATAGTCCACACCTTGTTTTTGCATATAACCACACGCCACGAGCCTAGCACGTTAACGAACATTATTATCATCATTATATTTCTTTCTTAGAACCCATTTACACTTCACAACCGTACCACTTTTTGGAGCATCTACCAACTCCCATGCACTATTATCATCAAAATACTTAAGTTCTCCATTTACAGCTCTCTTTCAGATCCTTTTAGTGCTTCTTCCGGAGATAAGCCGCTCGCATCATCAAATACATTTTCTTCAACACACATATCTGAGAATCCTAGACGATCTGGTTTCTTTCTGCTCCTCATCTGCCTGTTTTCTGGTTCAGTCGTTTCAGTAGTATCATCAGTGTCTTCACCTTCACTTGGTATATACAACTCATCAGATGATTCTACCACTGACTCTTCATTTTTTGCATAAGTGTCCCCCCCTGAATCTAAACTTTCTTCTTTTTTTTAGCATTAGATGTGCTCTCATTTACTGGTATGATGGCTTCTTCTTCCATGATGATGACATCTCTGCTAGTTGTCATAGATTTAGTCCTTGGGTTGTAAAGTCGGTAACCTTTGACATTTGCTGATGTCAAACCCCGTCCCACACAACCTCTGACCGGTTTCTACCATGTGCGTTACATACGACGTCATAGAATTGCTGCTTTCCAGGCGAATCGAGATTAAATTCCGCAGTAAACTTATTCTTCTAGAAATACCTGCATCGTCGAATAGAGTCTTCAGCTTGTCTTACAGTTCTATTGAGGTCGTCACATTCTTAATATGAACGAATAACGTAGAGTTCGATGGTCATGATCAGTTTAGCCTTTGTCTTCGCGTCATCTGCGGTTTGTACACTTTTCCCGGTAACTGGTTTAATGCAATGCAGCATGCCCTCCAGGATTAGAAAATTCTCCGCTGCGAAAGTCNTTCGATGGTCATGATCAGTTTAGCCTTGGCCTTCGCGTCATCTATACTTTTCCCGGTAACTGGTTTAATGCAATGCAGCATGCCCTCCAGGATTAGAAAATTCTCCGCTGCGAAAGTCCACTCACTGTAGTTTTCCTGATCCTTCAACTTAGGTACGTTGACGATAGTTTGATGCCATATTTACTGCTTACACGAATACAAATAGTATCACTACGAACTTCTATCACTGTCGTATACCGTCGCTAGAAATACAGTTTCTAACGTTTATTTGTACTGGAATTATGGGTCTGGGCCCATAACCTAAAATGAAACAACCGTGCTAGTTACTGACTAGTGATCGAATGAATATATTTAAAAAGCCAAAGAGTACAAACTGACCAGATGGCAGCAGTAGTTACTTATGATATTATAACAACAAGATCAAGCTTTCTTCTTAGGTTAGTCGCTTACTAGTGTCTGAGTTGAGGTTTCTTACTGACAGTGCAGTGCGGCTGCCAGACGTAGTGTCTGTATGGCCATTTATTGGGTCAAAAGGGGATTCCACTGAGGATCTCGTCGCTGGTAATACAGGCTGTGTGTTCGGCAGTTCTGGGTATGGTGACTTTGATGGCGCAAGTGGTTGCTGGCCCAGGGGGTGTTCGGGCTATGGTTCTGGTTGGTGGGTCATTGGGGCTATTTACTCTGAACACTTACCAGAGGTTGAATAATTGATCCTGAGTGGTGACTCTCTTTGTCTCTGGTAGATAGGCGAGTGCAGGTTACTCCAACTTGTATTGGCTGCAGTGGTCAACTTATTGGTGAGAGGGTGAGGCCCTGCCCAAAGATGATGTGTGGTAGGGACTTATACCACTTGACCAAAAGTCCTTGGGGTGGAACCATCAGTAAAGCTAGAGCTTGGCATCAAACTTACTGTGCTTAGTCTTAAGGCTCACAATATCTGCAATAACCATGAGCAGACAGGTCAGCAAGTGACCCCTGGCACTCTGCCTCACCCTTATGGGCTCCTCAGTGTCTCCCTTGTCAGGGAGGATAAGGCATACACAGAATTAAGAAGGTCAAGAGAAACTAAGTTCACTGAGAAGAGAACTCTATTTCTAATCTAGCTGAAATGTATGCAGAGGAAAGTAACAAGGCCAGGAAAGTTTGTACAGCCTGAATCTGGCATGTAGTAATGCAGCAACCTGGTTGGTTATCCCTCCTTTGGTGTACAGAGTACCTACCTAATAAGGGGCTCCCCTGTGGTACATCAGTAGGGTGACGTACCAAGGGTGGCCGGAGAATTTCTATGTCTTTGTACATGTGGGTCCTTCCGTTAGGGGTCCCACGTGTACCCCTAAGCTATTAACTACCCTTTATGGGTCAAGATTCCTCTCAGTTATGCACGGTTTATGGCACTAATCACAGTTCTTTATTATTAAGGAGGGATTAAGTTGTGAAGAAGATAATTACTTTACATTAGGCTTAAAAGTCTTAGCAAGAAGACTGAGTCTAATTGGACATGAAGAAGGAAAACATGTTGGTTCTCAACTGTCCGGATCACCGAGGCTCGTGGTGTATTAAAAATTAATTTGAATGGCAACGTACATGTATTCCTTTGTAGTAGAATGACTGTCACCCTGCTACTGACATGTGAGTAGTAGNGGCATGTAGTAATGCAGCAACCTGGTTGGTTATCCCTCCTTTGGTGTACAGAGTACCTACCTAATAAGGGGCTCCCCTGTGGTACATCAGTAGGATGACGTACCAAGGGTGGCCGGAGAATTTCTATTTCTTTGTACATGTGGGTCCTTCCGTTAGGGGTCCCATGTGTACCCCTAAGCTATTAACTACCCTTTATGGGTCAAGATTCCTCTCAGTTATGCACGGTTTATGGCACTAATCACAGTTCTTTATTATTAAGGAGGAATTAAGTTGTGAAGAAGATAATTACTTTACATTAGGCTTAAAAGTCTTAGCAAGAAGACTGAGTCTAATTGGACATGAAGAAGGAAAACATGTTGGTTCTCAACTGTCCGGATCACCGAGGCTCGTGGTGTATTAAAAATTAATTTGAATGGCAACGTACATGTATTCCTTTGTAGTAGAATGACTGTCACCCTGCTACTGACATGTGAGTAGTAGGGTGACAAAAGTCCAGCAAATGGAAATATATGACGGACCACTAAAATTAATTAGCAAAAAAAATATACACAAATACACATACCCTGGTGTGGGTCATGAAGCGATGGTACTTACCTTTGTACTTAACCAGGAGAGATTCGGGTTTGAGGCAAAAGGTTGCACAGAGGCAGGTGTGTCCTGAAAAATGTTTAGTTGGTTGGCATCTCTGGATGTCAGGTTACACCTGCTGGTGTTTGGTAGTTATAGCATCTCTGTGGACATTGGGTCACCACAGGTCTCGAGGTCGGGCTGGCAGTGGAGGATGCTGTTCTAAGGCTTCAACGTCTCTGTGATGCTCCATAAGTAACTTATGAGCAGAATACTTCTCGGGACAACATGTGTCCAAGTGATGCCAACAGTCCAAATTCTTGCTGCGCTCAGGCTCAAATACATCCTCAGCGCTTCACTGCTGATATCAGTCAGGGGCTCAGGCTCCTGGTTCTCCCAGTCCCTGCCAGCTGCACATAGTAATGCACGTGGGCTGCCTGCTAAGGGGTGGGCGGTAGGTGGTTTGCATTTGGTACTTGCTCGAGTGCTGGGTTCCTTTCTTCAGCTGTCATTCAGTTTGCAGTCCCTTAGCTGGGCATCGTTGTGCCGGAAGCTGGAAGGTGTTGATAAGTGGGACATCTTTATAAAGGTGCCCACTGTAGGTTTGCTGTCTGTCACTGTTATGGCTACATATTCTACGTCTGGTTGGAGGCATGTCGTGCTTACTAGGGGCAAGGCTGTGCAAATGCTACAATGACATATGTAAAAAAAATCATCACTTAACGAGATTGATGCATATAAGCAGCGTAGCTGTGGCACTGGCCTTCCATTCAGTTGGTCTGAGAGGGCAAAAGTAGAACATGCAATTCTTGGCTGACCAAGTGGAGGGGTGGAAGACAGCAGTGCACTTGGCTGAGTGCATGGATCCCTGTGTTACAATTAGCAACACGCACAGTGCAGTGGCTACAATGAGTTTGTGGGAGCACAGTGTGGAGAAGGTAGTGTACCTATGTGGGAACTGCTGATGTGGTAGCATGGGTCTAGGCAATGTGGCACTTAGGTGCGATCTTTTGCGTGGCACTGATTGTTTGGTACAAACATATGTTTAAGGAGCAGAAGTGAAGTCCACGTCTTTGAGATGCAAAGGAACCTGGGTGGCTTAAGAAGATATAGATCAGGTAGTCAATAATTATACATCTTAATTACAAGGTAGGTTAGGCTATTTCAGGCTTTAAGAGCAACTCCACTTGTTAACTGTCAGGTTTCAAGAATTTTCTATTTGTTTCCTTTGAGAAGGCTTAATTGCATCAAAGATGTAGTTCATCTGTTTACTTGTTTTTTTTTTGAGACCTTACCTCGACTGCAACTAATCCCAGTAAACACTTTTATAAAATGATTGTGTTCATGTTTCAATTATTTAAAAACCTTGTATTTAAAGTTGGAAAAGATTAAGTACAGCTACATGATATGAACCAAAGTTCACTAAATCATTACTGATGCTGAGGACAACTATGTAGTCTGCCCGAATGCGGAGGGTCACCCCCTCCACGACTCCTACACCGGCGACGTGCACCACCCCTCTACGACCTCCTGGGTACTACCGGAGTCAGGCGACCGTCCCACTTTCATGACCTCAAGAGAGATCTTTTGAGGGCGTGATAATTCAGGCTGACCAATATTGCCAAGAGATGTCCCCAGTAAGAATACCGCCAGGGAAATTAATGCAGCGAGGGGGACACAGCAGTTACAGTTTTAACAAAATGCCTAGTGTACCCACTCCATTCACTGTTTACATCCCAGTGCGTGTAGTGTGAGTATGTAAAATGTTCCGTAATTTTTGGGCTGTAATAACACGTAAACAAACTCCGTATTTTTGCGCCCCAGAAAATACAGACTTTGTATACCACGTATTTGAGCTTGGCTACCCACACTACTCCTGGGGTCAGAGTGAACTCGTCCACCGCAAGCCACCCTCATATTTCCATAAATTAGAGTGTGAGTGATTTTTGCTTTAATAAAAATAAAAATGCTAAAACCCAACGTACACGCCAGAGACTCGGAGAGACAGCCTCGTGGCATAATAAAATTATGTTCCGTATCAAATTTATTACCAATTCAATTTCTTTTTATGGTCAATTTGTTCACACAAATTTAATAATGTTAAAAGTTCTTGTATTTTAGTGACGTGTAAGTGTTTTGGTATGTTTTTTTTCCCCAGTAAATGTGCCAGTGTATTTTTTTTATACACTTGGCGCGCTACGAGCAGAGGTCCCTAGCGGGCCCGCCATGGTCGGCCAGTTGGTTCTGCACACTCTGAGAGAACGGAAGTGCACCGTGCGCCACCGGGCTCTTCAACATCTTGTACCGGTCTTTAGTGTATCAAAAATTATTTACACTATTCTGGAACTTAATTGACTTCCCTTCTTTGCTTAGCCCGGGGGCAGCGCCGTTCTCCGCCCCGTCAGCTTGAAACATGCCGGGGGTTTAATCCACTAAATTATTTTTCATCGGTCATGTGCCTCTTTGTTAGTGTCTGCTGCCAGCATGCCTTAATGCTGGAACCGTGAAGTGCCTCATATAAGAGAATAAATAGTGAGCAAAAATAAGTGCAATTGATCTCTTATTTTTATTTCACTGTCGGCCGCCTAACGGCCCCGAAACATAACTTTGGGTCTTCTATACACTGGTGCACCGAACCCTTGATCATGTCTCTATGGTGGTTTTGGCATGAGGGATGGCAATTTAAGTCTCACGTGGTGATAAGAGGCATATAGGCATATGAGGGGGCCTACACCCTCATAGGTAGGCATAGGCAGGGCTTAACAACATTACTGACTACGTCGTCTCATCGCCCAGGGTGAGCTCAGGAGAAGCCACGTGTGCAATCGGCCCATCCCTGGATAAGTATCTCATTCTCTGGCGCTTTTTTCCATCCTTGTAAGTACCACAACACCCTTACCGCAAACCTAACCTCACTTCTCCCCGCTCCTGACACCACGACAATCCATCATTTTGTATCAACATCACGCGGCTGACATTACCATTTCTACAGTTGAACAGGCACCCAAAGTAAGACACCCGGCATTATGTCTTGCTCGCCGAACGAGAGAGAGTGAAAGGTGAGCGAGAGAAGAGCAAGGGGAGGGANGGGAGGAGAGGAGGGGAGGGAAAAGAGGAGGGAGGAGAGGAGGGAGAGGAGGAACAAGAGGAGAGAGAAAATGGAAAGACCACACGCGGCTGTGAAAACAATTTCTCCCTCCCTCCCCACGCTACTACCGCTGATATATTGTTATATCAGCAAGGTGGAGCTTGGGACAAAAACTGAGACTTTCGAAAACTTTCAACAACCACTCGAAACGGGAATGTAAATTATTCACAACTATTCAAATTTTCGCACACCCCTGTTAGTAACACGCTCTCTCATTCCGACTTTTAAATGTGGTGCAGATTCTTAACAGTTAAGTTCCCATTACACACGTTTCTAAAGTTATAATGCTGATTTCATAAAACGGAAACAATTCCTACCATTCTGAAAAAATTCTTGTGCATTTTCCAGACATTTCCCGCAGCATTTAAAATCCTTTACATTTTCAGCTTTTCCCGCATTTCGCTATCGCCGCCGTACACCCTGATACAATTGTACTCCAAAAGCATAAACTTTATACCTCCTTGTCGCCAAGATTGTTTATTAATACTCATCAACGCAATTAACCAAGTAAAATGTCAATTTTCAAGAGCTTCTTGCAGAAAAAAAAACAATNTTTATACCTCCTTGTCGCCAAGATTGTTTATTAATACTCATCAACGCAATTAACCAAGTAAAATGTCAATTTTCAAGTGCTTCTTGCAGAAAAAAAAACAAGAATTTTTTTCTTAAATATTAATTTATTTCTTTTAAATAAACTTCCTTCAGTGTTATTTGATACAGGTAAGTGGTGANAATTTTTTTCTTAAATATTAATTTATTTCTTTTAAATAAACTTCCTTCAGTGTTATTTGATACAGGTAAGTGGTGATTTTTTCAAAGAAAATTTCACCAATAAGTAAGCAGTGTGTACTAATTCCAAACCACATTTTACACCGTGTTTGCTAGATGTAACTTGTGCATTTTCATATTTTAGAAAATACTGTTTGATTTTCGTTATTTAGAAAATATTTCTTTGCAATTACATATTAATTTTATATACTGAAAGACTAATTGTGCCATAATTCATGCTGCCCATGTCGTAAAGGTTTAATAATAAAACTTTCAGTATAAAGTATTTTTATTATTCAGTATAAAAGCTAATATTTTATTTGTGTACGTTATAACAAGATTTTGCTGTACTTAATTTTTAAATTTTTAAATGCTTTATTAAACTTGCCAACACCTAACAACTTTATCTTCTCATATCTACAAGCAGTGGAGTGCTAAGAGAGTGGAGAAGAGTGAGCTACTCTTTAACAGTGAGATCTTTAGAGCTAACGAGGGTGAAGCGAAATGAATATAGAGCAGCACTGGAATTCAACGGCAGGGGAAATGGGAGATACCTGCAGACCAGTCGCATCGTGCGGCACGATTTCCACGTGCGAAAATATGGGAATGTACCGGCTGGGAATCGAGCCTGGTTCACCTAGACGGGAGGCACACATGCTAGCCGCTACACCACAGTGGCCCCCAGGAGCGTTTAGAGTGCATACCACATGCCCCATTTTAATCTCTAGGTGCAAGGCACCGAAAAGGAATGCACTATTTCTGCTAGCAGCAGTTTGCCACTACGAGTTTCTCAGAAGTTTCCCTAATAGCTTATAACAATGTAACTAAAATAAAGGTGTACTGCACATTTCTGAACTGTACCACTTTAAATAGTCAAACCCAGGGGTTTAATTCATTAAAATGATCATGAAAAAGGAAACTAGTCCAGTAGAACCTCTCTATATTATAAATCCATTTGTAGCGACCATCATTCTATAACAACTCGTTTTTGAGGAACTGTAAAAAAATCCAACAGAAACTTACTGAAAAATGAATTTGTTGCACGTTTTTGGTTGCTGCACATTGTGTTATTCTTGGTGAGCCTGTACTGGACATAGCACATTTCTATAAATAAATACCACCCCCTCTAGGCTGCCAGCGCTGGCCAATTGATTCCGCCCACCCTCCACTGCTCAGATGGCTGAATGTTACCACACATGATAAGACTACAGTCACGTGTTTGTCCTGCCATTGTGCTCTCGCTCGCTTGTCTTCTCACTTTGCTTGTGTTCGTACGACTTGGATTTCTCTTGATTTGTGATTACTGTTTGCTGATGACTTATTACACTTACCAGTTAGTTTATTTGAACTCCAATTTGGTAATGTTTTTGACCTAATTTTGTGAACAACTGTTGACAACGCTTGCTGTTTTCCTTTACTTTGATGTGGTAACTTTGATTTCTTTTTAGACTGCACCTTTTATACGAACTTGTGATTTTGTCAAAACAAGCGAAACGGGAGGCAACTTACTCATTAAGAAATACGAGATAATCCAGGAAGTGGACAAGAAGATGTCAAAGATGGAGATTGCGCAGCAGAACGGCATCCCGAAGTTGACACTTTTCATCATTCTCAAAAAGAGAGAAGAAAGTGTGAATGTAGTGCAGAAGGGAGGCCGTAATGTACAGTTTAAAAAACTGAGGTGCGATGAACACGAATCTGTAGGAAGCTATTCTAGTAGGTTTCAGCCAGCTTAGAGTGCAAAACTTGCATGTAATCACATTGAAAATGCAAAGGAAGGCCGACGAATTGGCTCCGAGGTTAGGTATACAGAACTTCAAGTGATCAAAGGGTAGCTGGATCATTTCAAAGTGCATCACAAAATATCAAGACCCAAGATCGTCAGCAAAAATGCATTGGTTGACTCAAACTCTGTGAGTGAGTGGTACCCTTGCTCCAAAACATACTCAGCTACTACTAGCCTCATAATGTACAGTCTGTCCCAGCTAAAGATATCCAAAAGTAACAGCTTACACTTAGAGAACCACTCATGCATACACTTGTGGTATAATTTTTGTATTCAGAAGAATCTGGCTATTAAATTTAATTAAATTAATATTCACTGCAAAAATCATATTTATTTACGCCTGAGCTGATTGAACATGGACTTACAATGCATGGTAAAACCTCGTGCCACTCGTTTTTAATATTTTGTGGGACAAGGGGTGGTTAAGTACCTATATGCCTCTCAGGTTTAATTTTTTTTTTTCAAAAGACATATGTCTATCAAAAAAAAATTATATTTAATTAACAAAACATGCCACTTCCACGTTACAAAAGATTGGACACTGACTTCATGCAAAAAATTGTATAAAACATTTCAAAGAATTTATAACGATCTGTTTTCTGTAATTACATGTTTCTAGAAACAGTGAGGGGTCATTTTAGAAAGATTCTCATACTACATGCGGATGTGGCAAATTTTTTAAATGATATGTCAAAGTAGTGCTGCTCATAAATAAGAGAGTAGTTNTCATACTACATGCGGATGTGGCAAATTTTTTAAATGATATGTCAAAGTAGTGCTGCTCATAAATAAGAGAGTAGTTTTTTTATAAATTGTTTCATAAGTGAGGCTCTGATAATGATTTTACAGCCAGAGTATGTAGGAACTTTAACAAACGTACTAAAACAGCTACACGCCACTCACAGGGAAGTCCAGCTTCTGAATTATACGGGCGTACTTCCTCGCAGCAAGGTTGGAACAGTCCTCGNCACGCCACTCACAGGGAAGTCCAGCTTCTGAATTATACGGGCGTACTTCCTCGCAGCAAGGTTGGAACAGTCCTCGGAGCGTGCACCCGTCACCACCACCTTGCCCGACTGGAAGACGAGTGCTGTCGTGCGTGGCTCGTGGATGCGCATCACCACACCATTGAAGCGTGCAGGGTTGTACTCAGAATTGCGTGTGCGAAACGTGATCTTCATTAAGTCCAGTGGGCATGAGAGGTTCACTGTTGCAACTACATTCCTGCACAAAGTTCCATGGTTACTATGCTGCACATGAAACAAACAGTTACAGTATTTCCAATGCNGGTTACTATGCTGCACATGAAACAAACAGTTACAGTATTTCCAATGCCAATACTCATACCATTAGCCAATACTACAGCCCCAAAACAATTGTTGTGCAATGTTAACTTTTCCCTTCCAATGATTATTACTACAATGAAAACTACCAGTATTCCCATGGTGAACATATCAATAAGCACTTTCACCTTACTGACCCACTTTTCATAATAGATAAGGCAAGAGCAATGATTTTGACACTTATACTATACAATTTCTTAACAACAGGCACAGTAAAATAAATTACATCAAGATACTAATTGAGAATGACAACTGGCAAAGCACAGAATGAAACACTGTACATGTAAATGCTTGTAAATGAATGTTCGNTAAAATAAATTACATCAAGATACTAATTGAGAATGACAACTGGCAAAGCACAGAATGAAACACTGTACATGTAAATGAATGTTCAGTGAGAAGGTAGGAGAACTTACTATGAATACTACATATAAGCCTCTACTCCCATACATTCAACTTTCACACTAATCGATGAATACAATGTTTTGTATATCAGCGGACTAGTAACACAGTTTCACATCATACTTGCAAGTACTTTCAATCATAAAATCTATCCCATCAATGTTTAGACTAGGATGTAACACAAGTTAAATAGGATGCAAAGTGCATGACTTTAATGATATATTTATTATATATACTACAATGAAGAGAAATTTCTGGAAATTGAAATTAATTTATAAAATGTTAAGTGTACTATTCAACACAAAAAAAAAATTACCCATAAAAGTACAGATTTGCCTGTAGTTATGTTAATTTATTCTGTACTTGCAATAGTATAATTTATTGCTGAAATAACAAATTGAAAAACCTGTTGTAACTGTTCAACTTATAATTCTAACATCTGATTCTGGTGATTCTTTCAATTATATTTTCTAAAATTGAAACTACTACACAATGGGAATAATATTAAATTAATTTAAATATGTATCTTCCACTTTTTGGGGTATGCTCCTTTGTTGCCTAATCCACAGAATAGTTTAATATAAAAGTTCCCACTGCTAACAAACATCAAAAAAACACACAAAACCAATAAATATAAAATTTAATTTTCTAATATTTGTATGGTATTATGAAACCAATGCCATACTAATCAGCTGAGGAATAAGAGCATTAATTTGACTCATGCTGTGGCTAGGTCTAACCTTTTGCCAGGCGGCTTACAATTTAAATGCAAACATGATGCTTGCACCAATTGTGTTTAGTGATGAAGTAGTGAATCTGATTTGCATTTGGAAGGTTGTAGGTTCCATTCCAGCATTTGGGTTAGTTATTCTCAGTTTCCATTCCAGGCGAATTCTGGTCATTATTAGGAACAGCATGTGTGACAAACCTCTTCACGTATAGTTGATACACACTATCTGAATGTGCACCAGCGTGTTTAGTTGTTAACTGCAAATTCAATCTTGTTGCTGCAACTGCTTAAAACTAATTCACTTGTCTACCAATACGTTGCATAAAATTTTTCTTTCGCTGTGTACTTGCTGCCACAAGTAGGCTACTGAGTGATTATTTGGTCTTCCAGCAGAATGTGTGTGCTGGCCTCTTGTAAAGTTAGTGGGTAGTGACCAAAAAAGGGGACAGCTATATTTGTTCATGCTAGTTGAAGAGAACTGTATGTATGGTAATGTTAATGCGAAGAAAATATAGTCAATTAAGAATTCAAACAGTAATTTTTATTTGAAATTAGAGTTACACAGTAGTGTAATTCCTTGCCACACACTTGTGTGTATAAACTTACAGAACAAGACATGGCTTGACAAAAATACATCAGGGTTTTTCTATATTGGCTTCGAAAATTTTTGTAGATTTAAATTACGGTGTTTGGCATTTATTTACAAACTACACACTTTCAAGATTTATCAGTGCNATAGTCAATTAAGAATTCAAACAGTAATTTTTATTTGAAATTAGAGTTACACAGTAGTGTAATTCCTTGCCACACATTTGTGTGTATAAACTTACAGAACAAGACATGGCTTGACAAAAATACATCAGGGTTTTTCTATATTGGCTTTGAAAATTTTTGTAGATTTAAATTACGGTGTTTGGCATTTATTTACAAACTACACACTTTCAAGATTTATCAGTGCTACATGGTACAACACTGAGACATCCAACTACTGGTGAAGAAACTGAGGATATGTGCCACTCACTGTACAACTGGTCGCATGGGCGCCTCCCCCGAAGCTGGGGTGATGGCGGTCATGAGCGACTGTGGTGGGACCATGGGCTGGCTCTGCACCGCTGAACTCTACAACACATACTTGCCAACATTACACACAATACTCTTAAACACATTCATTCTTCAATTCCTCAATATCAACAGACTCTTCAAATGAGAATCACAATCAATCAAAGTTTTAACTCTACTCACCAATTCCATTTTTTAGTTCCTACTGAAACAAGGTTTAACTCTGCATCACTTTCTTTCCATAGGCTTTCTATGGTGTTCAGTGCTTAATATACAAGCTTAAGACTCAACTAGAAAAAAACATCGCAAAGAAACAACACTAAATGCACCTTGATGAAAGATACACGCATATACACTCCCACATGCTTGGCACTCAAACATAACTATAACTCCCCCCTCCCTCACCCCCTCTATATTACAAACATCTTTGGGTCAATAAATATTTTTTAAATTCCGTAGTTCTCTACTACTTTTATTATTATGTATTTGCAATGCTGCTGACAATACACGGAAACTTCAAAAGGAGTCAAATTTTGCCATAATTAATTATTGTCTTTACATAATCCTATATATTGTGTGTCACACCATTTTTTTTAAATAAGCTGTATCAACAAAAATTTAGACTAATGAAAAGATATTTTATTAGTTTTAAAAATATCATGTCGTACATAAAAACCTAGAAGGCAGAAAAATATTCTGCAAAATGGATGTGTGCCGAGAAGAAAATTATTGCTGTAGGCCGAACAAAATAGGTGTCATACGTAGGGAAGTGTGTAATACGAGGGCATAGAAATAGGTTCTACTTTATTTTAAATAATCATCAGAACAACTTGAAGTTCTTGATTCTGGTAGTATCATTAGCTTAGACTATGTTCAGTACAATACAAACAATGAAACAAAGCTGGTAAATCAAGAATGCATTTGGCTACCATGATTTATTAATATCGCAAGTTTTATCGGATGGGCGCTGCACTTACGGATGAAGATGGTGCTGGGGGAGGTGGAGGTGGCATCAAGGCAACATCTTGGGCAGTGTTTGGGCACACACGTTTCGCCGGGCTAGGCCGCTCCACTTCCTCTTCGTTGTCGGCCATGGCAGACGCAGCTATACAACATTTACACATTGAACCAAAATCAGTATACTGTATGGGCCTTTATGCTTGACCAAATACATTTTTGCTAATCCTTTATTACATGAAAATTAAATCAGTAAAAATTACATGTGAGTAACACTTCAACAATTATTAATACATAATTTAAGTGTCCCGACTGCACAATAGTTAGCTCAAGAGTTAACTGGGTGATTTTGAAGAATAAAGGTTTCTCTGAAGGAAATATCTGACAGGTATGAAAGTTGTACAGTAAACTCTTGATTCTAAAACCTTTCATGGTTCCCAGGAAAAGGGTTGTTATTTTGAAGGGGTCATTATTGTTTAAACTTTATCAACTAAATTTCTTTCATGGTTCGCCAAAAAGGGGTTACTTTGTGTGGGTCGCTATACCAGGGGATTTAGAAACATAATTTGCCTGTATATTTACCTTTTGCAAAGATTAGTGTGATGAGAAAAAATCCCGGCAATCTGTAATTCAGTCAAAGGACTGTGTTAAAAAAAAATTTCTATATATATATATAAATTATAGTATTGTGCTGGGTGTTTACAATTGTTAACATGTTCTGCATGTGCCTTCATGTCCTATAATGCCAAAATTACATGAACAAAAGTACAGCAAAGATGCAAATTAGNCCTATAATGCCAAAATTACATGAACAAAAGTACAGCAAAGATGCAAATTAGTGCAGGCATTTCAATATATTTAAAGATTAGTTTAAACACAGATTTTGGGAACTGCTGACTACAGTCCATGCATCTCTTTGAATTCAACCACATGAATTGTGCGGAAGTTCAAATGTGTCTGGAGTTGATAATCCTTAAATTTGAGGTGAACATGTCCAATTTGTTGGTTACAACCAATGTTTGGCTTTGTCATTTTCAGTACTTTGTAAATCATGGTGGATTGTGGTACATCAAGCTTACGACTGAGATGCAGAGTCCATGCAAGAGGGCTTCGTTCAATGACTTCCTGAATTTGTTGCACGGTGTCTTAAGGTACAGATGATCTGCCTGAATGCTCTTCATTCGGTAATTATTAAGTTTAGGGGCTTTTATGAAAAAAACAAAAAAAATTCAAATTTATGATATATTTCCACTCTACTAATCACGTAGAACACGAATATACGAGGGGCNAAAAAAACAAAAAAAATTCAAATTTATGATATATTTCCACTCTACTAATCACGTAGAACACGAATATACGAGGGGCCATAACGTACGACTAATTTCGTAATATGTGCCCACCTAACCTAACAGAACCTAACCCCTCGATGGGTGAATCACTATTTTACATTTTTAAACTAACCTAGGTTTTTTGGATTTTACACTAACCTAGGATTGTAGGGTTTTACACTAACCTAGGATTGTAGGGTTTTACATTAACCTAGGATAGTAGAGTTTTACACTAACCTAGGATGTTTGGGTTTTACGCCAAACTACAAATGTAGGATTGTAGGGATTTAAAGGAACCGTAAAACACACCAAAATTAAGGTAAATTGACTGACCTAGGTAGGGGGCTGGTATAATTCCTCTGACGTTAATGGACGTAAACAAACATATTTTGCAAGTTTTTAAAATATGTTCTACTTATTTTAACATTACGCCCTCTTGAATATGAACAAGGTAAGCTGTGCAGAACCCATTAATGAAACTTTTATTGGTCTAAGACGTTTCTTTCAGAAACGTAAACAAACTGGCTATATTGCTCATTTCACAATTTTTTTTAATATATTGTACTTATTTTAAAGCTACGCCCCTAGCATATTTGTGTTCTAGGTGATTAGTAGAGTAGAAATATATCATATTTTTTATTTTTTTTGTGTTTTTCAGAAAAACCTTTAAACTTAATAATTACTGGTCGCTCGATTGTATTAAATGTGAGAATATCTTTTGAAATCAATCCTGATTTTATAAAACGACATTCACAGGGCATATTTATGCCGAGCCGCTAAGGTTGTCTATATTCACGAGAGGATTGTACTACAAAGCGTATTAGTAGATTGGATATACATATAGTAGATCATACAAAGAGACGTTCATAGATGGTGTTTATCAACAGTTAACGTGTATTGCCATGATACATTCCAATACATTTGGTGACCAATGATGCACAGACACAGGAAACAAATGTGCATCAAAATTTGTTTAAGTCACAATTGTATTGTGGGCATGTGCGGCAAATCAGTGTTCAGTGTGAATTTGACTGTGGAGGTGTGTGATGTACAAGTGCTGATACACGTGTTTTATTGCAATTCATTCTGTTTGACGTGTTAAATCAAATTATTGAGGGGAAATACTAGTGTTTCTGTGCCATTATGTACATGGGAAATGTTAAAATATAATAATTGTGAAGAAATTTGAGTGACTATGGAGATTTGACAAAGTGAATGGACGTTAACGTGTAGTGCTTAATCATCTACAAGGTATAATTGCTGATTCAATTGGCGAGTAACATAATACATTTGGAGTTAATGCATGCAATACATAATATAGTGAATTGCACTGTGTAGTATTGCGTGCGAGTGTGTTAATTGAAGGGCTTACGTAATTTTGCCGCCAGTCATGTAAAATACAACAGACCTTACCAAATTAAACCTAACTTCACAATAGGTGAATCACAGGGGTTGATGACCCGTGAGCTTACGTATTATGGTTTTGGTGCGTTTTATTATGTGCGGTATATGTATATGACAGGGTTTTGTATTTTGAAGTATGTCTTAAAGGGTTTAGATATGGCTGGGCGTGTAGCTATTTGATATGTAGTATATCTAATTGAATTAAAACTTACTTCATGATGTGTAACTCACAGGCATTCTATGAACTGCTGCAAAAATATATATGGNATTTTCAGAAAAGCCCCTAAAGTAAAATTTTACCATATATGGTATCATGTGTTGCCAAAAAGTACCCCTGCAATTACATATCATGAAGTTCGGTATTTTGGTTAGGTCTTTTTGCATTAAACGTATTTACATAAGAAAATATAACTGCAAAGTACATATTTCACACATGTTATACCCCACAAATTCCCTGATCTTCATACTCCTCCCCACTATCGTATTTGTGGTTTGTATTGATAATATGTTGATGCCCCTAGTAAATTCCTGTTCTGTGTAATTAGTAGAGTGGAATTATACCAATTTCCGTGATGTTTTCTTTTATTTTCGGAAAAGTCACTTTCTTTACAATTACCGAAACTGTAACTACTCTGTGGCTGGTCACGACAGCATATACAGATGTAGGTCCCTATTAAACAGATTAAACAATACGAAATTGTTTAAACCGTAGTTAAAACAAACGGAACTAATAAACCAAGAACAAGGGCAAATGAAACATATGTTTTTAGATTTACAAAGAAGCAATTCATGTATTAATTACTATCGACAGATTTAATCACATAACTAATTAACTTACCACGAACAATAAAAGATTTTCACCAAACGCAGTCTGGACGNATTAAACAATACGAAATTGTTTAAACCGTAGTTAAAACAAACGGAACTAATAAACCAAGAACAAGGGCAAATGAAATAGATGTTTTTAGATTTACAAAGAAGCAATTCATGTATTAATTACAATCGACAGATTTAATCACATAACTAATTAACTTACCACGAACAATAAAAGATTTTCACCAAACGCAGTCTGGACGATGCGTCATAAGCAGTTCATATACCTTGTCTTAAAAATTAAAGACGGAAAAAGTTTTAGAAAATATATATTAGATTAAGGTTATGAAATAACACGTAAAAATTAATTTTCTTCACATTACAAAATATTGGATACGGTACGCGGACTTGCTTAAGTGATTTCCCCGTTCTGTTTGATATGCTTAGTAAACCCAGTACTAAAATAAGAATTTAAGACAGCACAACTACGCACTATAACACTAACAAAACTCAACAATGTAGCGCCCAACATTTCGAATTCATAACTTTATTTTCCAAATTTCAAATTTCAACATGTGAAGTTTTTACCCTGGTAAACACACTTATGTTTAAAACAAATTAAACAATTCAAACGAAGCGAGAGGCCATGACAGAATAGGCTATGAAACCCCATACCAAAAACATTCTAAGCACCAATAAAAAAACAAAAAATTCGTAATATAATAAGCATTTACATTTTTTATGTATAATCAAAAAATTAACAACCGCAAGAAATAAATAAAAAGTAAACAGTCAGTAAAACGCAAAGAAATGAAAAAATTACAATAACTTTCGAAAAAAAAACATATAATTATTTAAACGCATTTGGGAGTGTAAACCCAGATTGTCCAAGAATGGTATATGAATAATGTTATGCCTGTAAGCNATGTTTTCATTTCGGATAGTATATGTTTTACGCATCCAGTATGCCGCCATGTTTTTTCTGTTTTGCTGTTGCAGTCTAAGTCCACGTTCTTGACCATGGTTGGTAAACACACTTATGTTTAAAACAAATTAAACAATTCAAACGAAGCGAGAGGCCATGACAGAATAGGCTATGAAACCCCATACCAAAAACATTCTAAGCACCAATAAAAAAACAAAAAATTCGTAATATAAAAAGCATTTACATTTTTTATGTATAATCAAAAAATTAACAACCGCAAGAAATAAATAAAAAGTAAACAGTCAGTAAAACGCAAAGAAATGAAAAAATTACAATAACTTTCGAAAAAAAAACATATCATTATTTAAACGCATTTGGGAGTGTAAACCCAGATTGTCCAAGAATGGTATATGAATAATGTTATGCCTGTAAGCTAAAATAAAAAACATAGCCATATATTCCATTGCGGCCAACAATTTTGCGTAAATCAATACACAACTAAGTACACTTACTACTCTTAATATGTAAAATGTGTACACAATAGTCACACAATATATTATGTGTACGGCGATAAAAATATTAATTTTTGCCCTCAATAATGATAGTCCACGTAAAAAAATTAATTTTGTTGTGGCGAGTCTGCTTAACAAGTTCCTGTGAAAATAATTTTTTATTGGATCCGTCATTTTAGCCATATATATCAATAAAACACTTATGCTTACTGCAGACTTAATTGGCACTAAAAAGGCACACAGAAAGACTCCACAGTAAAAATATGTAGAAATAAATCAAAATAACAGAAAAATTAACGTTTTCATTTCGAAACAATACCACACATACATGATACTTGGATGCAACTTGGTGCAAATGCCAATTGCAATATGAACTAGAAAGTTATTACAAATGAATTATAGTTTCATTGCTGAAATGAAATTCTTCTAACAATACAGTTAATGTAATTTTACTGGGAACAGTCTGCTTAACAAGCCACAATGGTCAGATTTGTAACTGGCCCGATATTTTCTTTAGCGTATATAGGGTTACCAGGTCGCCAAACCTAATAGCCGGACAGACCAGCCAGTTTGGCCGGACATTNAAACAAAATTTATACGTTTTCTTTTTGTTCCGTGTAAGATAATGTCCTACCCAATGAAATCGTGTAACTGTAGTGTAACACCCTTCCGACCGGGTGGTAATTACAGGCAAATAATTTGTATGTGGGTGAGGTGGTGTGGACTGCCGGTTGATGGCTTCAGTGTTTTCAAGGGGAGATGCCGGTTATTTAGTGTTCCGGCATGCATGAGGTGGTAGAAAGTAAGTGGACGAAGTGTAGAGGTGATGCATGAAAGAGAGATACTTTTGGGGGGGAAGACAAAATTGGTAATTCAGGGGTAATGAACGTAGAGAGATGTGGATGGACAAGTGCTACATCAGCGTTGCCTGAGGCCACAGTTATCCAGACTTGTCCTCCTCAGGGTCGTCGACAGCGTCTCTCTTCAGGTGTTGTGTGAAGAGCAGAGGCCATCGAGGAAAGGTGGTAGGTGGAATGGGGTTAATGAGTTGGTGGATGAGTGGGTTGTCGACTTGGCGTGCACATGAATGAGTAAAGCGATCGGTGAGATTGGCGAGAATGATGTATAAATGAAGGATGTGAGCGACGGTGAGTACTTGGTTGCGTGAAATGTGGAGGGGGCGACGAAAAATGAGACAAAGTGAACAGAAGAAAATGTGAGTGGAAGGTCTGAGAGTATGAGTGGTGACATGGGTCTAGGCAGGGCAGGCGTATGTAATGATAGGGAGTATGAATGTACGAAATATTTGGAGACGAATCTCGGGGGAGGATCCCGAAGATGGGAGGAGAACGATGGCGAGATGAATCATGGTGGTGCGGCCCTTTGTGGTGACTGAGTTAGGTGTTGGAAGAAATTGAAATGTGAGTCGAAGATGACTCCCAGGTACCGGAGAGTGGGTGACCAGGAGATGGGGGTGACTGAAGGTTTGGGGGGGGTGATGGCCAGAGGGGTTGTGATGTGAAAAGAGAATGGAAGTTGATTTTGTGTGATTGTGCCCGATGCTGAGGGCGTGAAGCTGATTATTGAGGGAGGTGAGGCCACGACTGAGGTGGTAGCTGAGTAGGTTTTCATGGGCAGAGGAAAAGAGGATACATGTGTCGTCAGCATACTGAACGACATGGGTGGCAGGAGGGACTTTCAAGTCTGCAATGTGGAGTGTAAAAAGGAGGGGGCTGAGGACCGAGCCTTGTGGGGCTCCATCTAGAATGTGGCGGGGTTGAAAGAGGGAACCATCCACTCGCACCTGGTAGGAGCGACCCTCCAGGAACAAGCAGATGAGGTGGGTGAGGTGGAGTGGAATGTCCATGGAGGAGAGGCGAGTGACAAGAAGTTTATGTAGCATGGGGTCGAAGGCTCGGGTGAGGTCGAGGAGGACCATGCCCGTGTGTTGGCATCGTGTTCCACATGAGCAATAGCGTGGGTGGTGCAGTGATGGGAGTGAAAACCAAACTTGTGGTTGCGGAGGATGTTTGCAGTGGCGACCGTGTAGACGTGATGGCGGTGGTTGACTTTTTCTGCGACTTTTGACATTATTGGGAGGAGTGAGATGGGTCGGTATGACAAAGGGAGGTGAAGGGGTTTCGCAGGCTTTGGAATGGGGACGACTGTGACGGATTTTCAGGGTAAGGGGAAGTGGCAATGGATGAAAATAGCATTGATGAGGCAGGTGAGGTAAAGTGTGGCTTTACAGGGTATGGTGAAGAAAAGTGGGGAGGGAACCGAGTTGACTACCGGAACGGTAGAAAGGCGGAGGTGAGAAAGAAGAGAGAAGATTTCTATGGTGTGATGAGGCGAAATGAGGGGCAATCAGGTATAAGTGGGAGGGTGACATGGCGAAAGAGAGAGGGGTGATCCTCGTCCTCCGAGGAATCTGAGGATGAGAGAGATGGAATGGGGATGGAGGCGAGAGTGGTGTGTAGGAAGGCCGAGAGAGCCNGAATGGGGATGGAGGCGAGAGTGGTGTGTAGGAAGGCCGAGAGAGCCTCCGATTTCTTGGCTGCCATCTCGGCCATGAGAGTGGGTGTGGTGAGGGATGGAATGCGGGTGGGAGTCGCCTTGAGGCTGCTGATGTCGGTAAAGAGGGAGCCATTAGATGAGTTAAGGGATTGGAGGCGCATCAGTTCCTAGTCGGCCTTCCACTTCTGGACCAACCGCTGGCACCAGCCCCACAGTAGGAGGTATGGGCTTCTATCCTGCGGGAGTCTGGATACCTGCACTCGCCACGGAAGCAGTTTTACAGGGACACTGTGTTACAGATTGGGGTAAGTATAGGAAGGGGAGCAGAAGATGGGGAATGAAGGGGAATGTGAGCATTGGAGGCTGAGGTGATGGCGGTGGTGGTGTGGTGGTGTTATGATCTATGTCTGCAGGTGAGTTGAAGGGGCAGTGAGATCAAGGGAGTTATGGGGTGAGTTTTAATAAATGAGCCAGTCGGCAGCGCGGAAGAGGAATGTGGGAAAATGAGGAAGAGAGCGGGGATAAACATTAATGAGGCCAAGAACAGGGATGTCATCAAATGAGCCTGCGGTGAAGGTACGAACGTCTCAGATGATAGGGCTGTGAGTTGATAAGGTGAGGTCGGGGTGGAGGGGCGGCATTTGAGGTGAGTGGGGTGATAAGTGACAGAAGGAAGTACCGAGAGATGGAGGCGAGATAGCTGGAGAAGTTGGCACAGAGATGTACCCCAGCGGTTTGTGGTTGGGCACCCCAATTTGGGTGGAATGTATTGAAATCCCCAGCCATGATGACGTGAGCATCGACACGGCTGAGGGAGGTGATTAGGTTGTTGGAGAAGGGGTGTTGTGGTGGCTGATAAAGGGAAATGATAGTGATTGGGTATGAGCGGCCTTGGAGGTGTACAGTGACCGCCTCAGTCGCGGGTGAAGTGGGTATGATGCAGTGGTGATGTGTGATAGTCGATTTTGTAGGGCAACCCCACTGGCATAACCTGCAAGGTCACTATAGTGGAACGTAAGTGAGATATGGGGGTGAGCCATGTTTCTGACATGAAGGCGACATCGGGCTGGTGATCAAACAGGAGGGAATGAATGTCTGTGAGTTTGGGAAGTAGAGAAAATGAGTTCCATAGGAGGAAACAAAGAGGGGGGGGGGTGAGTCCATCGAAAAACTGGAGATTCATGTTCAGGAGGATATCCAGCTTTTCGTTGCTGGAACAGGCTGTGGTGGAGCAGGCTATGTGAGGGCAGTGATGGTGGCACAAATGAAGGGGAGGTAGTGGCAAATAAAATCAATGATATCTCAGAGAGAGTCCCAGAGTGAGGTTGTGGTGGGTGTGGTAACTTTGTGAGGGGCAGAAGGAGGAAGATGGGGGATGAATTGGCCTGAATGAATTGGGGTGGGTGTGATGGGGAGACAGGTAGTTCAAGGTTTGTGAATGTGCTAGTGCAGATGGTGCGGATGATGTGGTTGGTGCTGTTGATGTGGTTGATGCGATCAGTGCAGTTAATGCGGTTGATGCGGGTGGTGTGGTTTGGGATGACCATGGGGTGACTTTGGGTGCTGGGGAGAAATGATGGCCAGATGTGAAGTTTGGTGCAGTGGGGGTGGGTGTGATGAAAAGTGGCGGTGGTGCTGTGGGGGTGTCATTGGGAATAGCGGATGTGGTTGGGGCATGAGTGCTCTGTGGCCTTGTGATGCCCTTCTCCCATCAGGGGCGTTAAATGCTGTTTTGTGGTGATCTTCTGGCTTGATTCGGACCTGCAAGTAGCCGCTGTGCAAGTCCAATAATGTCATCACTTTTGCATTCCCTAGCATGTGTAGTACATCCTTCACACTGATGTATGGTGGTGGTGCGCTTTGAGTTATCAGATTAAGGGGGCGAAAGTCCACACAGAATCGCCACGTTCCATCTTTCTAGGGTGCTGACGTGATTGCGCTGTTGTACTTGCTGTGTGTGGGTTCGATTATGCCTTCGGCTAAGATCTCCCTAATCTGTTCCATGATGATGGTACACTGGTGGGGTTGGTAACTGCATGGTCCTGCGAAAAGCAGGCGGTCGTGCTCCAATGGTATGAAGTGCTCGGCAATAGTAGTCCGCCTTAAGGGGTCAGCCTCCGCAAACACGTCCTGTCTTTCTTGGAGTATTTTCTGTACCATTCCTCGGTACTCTTCTGGCACCTGATTGTCCAGTTCGTCCAGCTGGATGCCTGGTGTGCAGCAAGTGGTCTGTTTTTCTAGCTCATTAACAGCGTGTCGTTCCTTCTGTCCAAAATGGATCCTGCTGGCAGCTGGCTCTACAATGGTGTTCTGTTCAGTGAGCCGGGGTATGCCCAGTATGGTGTCTTCCAGCAGGTCCGCCGACACTAGGGCTGTAGTGGTAGTCTCTACATCCGTAATTCGGACAGCGATGGTCACTTCTACGAGAGTCTGCCCTGTATGTTGGTGGGTGGCAAGATGTACTGTGTGCTTTGCCGGCCTTATCGCGTCCTCATTCATGAACCCTGCTCTCAAGAAATTGTGTGATGCTGTTTTGTCCACTATTGCTAGACACTGGATGTTATTGAGGGTGATTGGTATCCTGATCATCCTGTGGTTGCCCCTGGTTATCTGCTTTAGCACGATTTTTTGTGTAGAGGGTCTTGTTACTGCTTTGTGTTGACTTGTCTTGTGCGGTTGTTGATGTTTTGGACTGGGATGGTGAATGTCGGCTGGCCTACCCCGCTAGCTAGTTTCCTGCTGGTGTCCTGCCATTTTTATAATTTGTTTGTTTCCCTTTTTTCGAAGTTGGGGCACTCATTGTGCCAGTGGTAATGCTGGCGTTGGCAGTACCGGCATGGAAATGGGGGGGCCTTCCCTCCTAACTGCCGTGTTTGGACGGGCTGGTAGGGGGGTATCTGCCTGTCTCTTTCCCCTGTCCTGCTGTTCAGCCTAGTGCACCTCCCTTTTGCGAAGTCCAGCTGATGGCTGTGAATTCCCCCTCCACGCACTGTGATCCCGGGGTTGTGGTTGATGTGGCCCATCCCTCCCCCTATGATACACTTTATCCACTTTGGCCTGGTCCAGTAAGGCCATGGACCTCATGAACTGCGCTATAATGGTATGGATTAGTGGGGCTAGGGCCAACTTGAACTCGGACCTCACCGTTGAGGCTACCACTTCTAAAATGTCTGGGTCCTGTATCTTTAGGTGAAAATGTTTGAGGAGATTAACCTTTCGCATAGTAAATGTTGTTAGTGTTTCACACTCCCCCGTGGTTCCAACATGGCACAGCTCTGAGCCTGTAATGAGGTGTACGCAAAGTTGAACTATCTTAGGAAGGCACTTTGAAAATCGGCCCATTGCTTGCCGTAGTGGTCAATGGCCCGCCACCACGTACGTGCCTCCCCAGATAGCTGTTCCCCAATGCAGCTAGGACACTCCACTTCACTGACACAGTACCTGGTTAGTCGTCCTGTGATGTCTCTCAGGAACGCCTGCGGGTACTTCATGGTGTGTCCAGCAAAGGTTGGCAGTGACTGGAACCGGCTGGTGTTGTGCCCGTCTATCCGGTGGGTCTCATCACTGCTGGGGTTGCTCTGGCTTCCTGGTGTTGTAGGGCCCACACCAAGCCAGGTGTGGTGTGTGGCACCAATGGGCTTCCCCATGGCGCTGCTGCTCCCTCCATGTTGGATGAGTGCCCCCTTGGGCTGTGGTGTCGGCTGCTATGCACACAGTCTTCGGTGAAGGAGCATGGTGTCGTAGCCCGAGGTATGTGGGCCCATCATTCATGCCCGAAATTTCCCGCGGTGTTGTTGACATTGTCCCGATCGTTGGTCCGTACAGTCCTCACACACTCATTGCACCGAATCTTCCTATTGCTGTCTGCGGTCGCATGCTCGGTTCCCGTGAGGCAAACAGTGTGATAATTTTAGTGACACTCTAGGCAAGATATTGTCCCTTCACCTATCCCTGCACAGATGATTTACTTTGCGCACCTTCGGTCACAAAAAATGTCTGCTATCGTATCCTCCAAACTTGGTCTAGTTGTTTCAGACTGGAAAAACCTTTCTCGTGGCTGTTCTCGTTTGCACTGGCCTCTGCTGTACGTACGTGGAACCACAGTAGGGTGGTCAAGGGCTCTCACAAGGGCCTGTTCTACCCCCGCTCTGAGCTTCGGCTATGATGAACAACTGGCGGCAACCCAATCCTTCTTTGCCGAGATGTAAGTCTCCTTGCATGATAGTCCCTTCCTTGTAGACATGTGGTGCATAGTCCTGGGATGCAACTCCCGTCCCTATCGCTGCCGCGGGCTCATAAAACACTTAGTTTTAGAGTAGTTATTAAAAAAAAAAGATCACTGAAATGTCAGGCAGTCATCATGTGGGTGATCACAGTTTATCATTCCGCTCTTAGGATACTCACAGTTTTGTGTGTCCTTCCTGCCAAGTTTTTACATAGTAAACAGCGCTTTTCGAGTCTCGCCCCTAAGAAGGCGCGCCAATTTTGAAGCGGTCAAGATTGTCTATGGTGTATTTCCCGTCTCGTTTAGGAAAGCCAGCTGTGTTACCAGAGTTGATGGTGTAATAATTATGTGCCTGGCGCCACAGCTCTGTGGTGAGCTGATGAGATGAGGATCGTTTCGGTTGACGGCCTAGGGGACTCTGGTCAACACTCCATGACACACGATGGCGAGACTGTAGGCCGTCTCGCACGCCTTGATTAATTACAAATAAACCACTTACGAACGATGCTTGTGGAGGTATATATTACCTGAGACTCCTTACTGCACACACAACTAAAATACTAAACACGTAACCTTAATGGCCCGGAAACTGCGAGCGACCAGGTGGTCTTTACAATGTAAAACGCGAATGCACTTAACAATTCTCCGATAATAATAACGTCGCTCTCCCCTCGGTGCTATACATATAAAACAATGATTCGGTTTGTGATGTTGATGCTAATGGATATGAGTTCAACTGATGATGTCCGCACCGAGGACCTCCACGGAGCGAGAGACTTACACGTCTGGATGCATTGAAGTGCTGACGAGAACTGTTAGGCGGGGGGGGAAGCATGTCCGGCTTCCGCTACCTGAGCGCACCGACGCCACGCGGTGAAACACAATATACCCTAAAAAGTGATTATGAGATGAAAGTGACATGAATTAAATTAACTTAAGATGACATAGTTTTCCCTTAAACAAATACGCAATAAAAATTATTATATTAATTCTAAATATCTCCATTGTACCAGCCACAGTACTACCAAAAGTAAAATGTCTAATGTCTCTGGCTGTGGCTGTGGTTTCCCCCCAGTTCTCTTCAGCAATTGAATGCATCAAGATGTTCAAGTGTCTCGCTTTGCAAAGGCCCTCGGTGCCGACATCTTAAGTTGAACTCATATTCACTGCAATAGACTTCACTTCATGAACCAGATCATTAATTTTATTTGTTATAGCGCCGAGGGGAGAGCAACATTACCCTCATTGGAGAGTTTTGACGCAATCGCGTTTTACATTATAAAGCCGTGTGTTCGCAGTTTCAGAGCCGTTAAGGCCACGTTTTGTACTAAAGTTTTGTGTATTCATTAAGGAGTCGCAAGGAATAAATAACCCCACAAGCATCGTATGTGTTTCATTTGTAATTTAATTAAGGTGTGCGAGGCGGCCTACAGCCTCGACATCATATGTGACGGAGTTTTAACCAGGGTCCCCTAGGCTGACAACCGAAACGACCCTCATTTCATTAGCTTACCGCAGGGCTGTAGCGCCGGGCACATATTTCCTACATAATCAGCTCTGGTAACACCACACGTTAAGTTGGCTATCCCAACTAGGGACGAGTATTTCTCCGAGCCATTGCTTGACCACATCAGGCAGAGAGCAGCCAGCGAGGGGGAAGGATCTGCAGCGCATCTAATGAGATCTTCGAGTCTTCAGTATTGACGAGTAGTTCTTATCTGAACTACTCGATCAAGTGTGAAATGAATACTAGTGTGGCTAGTTCATCTTAGAACTACTGCACAAACCTCTATTCTGTATTATATTCTCTCACACGAATCAGATTTTTTGAAATTAAATCCCAGCCACCCAGCCCTCCATGGCCTTGTCCTCGGTACTGAGGGCTAAGGTTGGGAGGTGCCTGGCCTTGGGTAGGCACACTTGTGTTGTATTGGGACCACAAATAGGTTTCTCTGTGTTGTTCCTCCACCTTTTCACCACCCAGTAGGTGACGAAAGAGAGCGAAGCCATGGCAGACGTCGGGGCAGCAATGGACGTCCAACAGCAGTCTTTAAAGCACTCAGCTGAGACTGACGCTACAATCCCAGCTGCAGAGCTCAATGAGTGGCCGAATGCGTCACTTGCAGACACACCCACGCCCCTTCAGGGCCCGAAACCACCCCATCCCCCTCAGGGCATATCAAAAGCACTACAAAATGGCGCCACCCAGCAACCAACTGCAAATAAGGTGCAAATCAAGCCCTTCACGGTATATACTACAAATACAAACACCTACCCCACCCTGAAAAGAGTACTGGATGCACACATTACGTTGTCATGGAGTGCTGTCTGCTGCAGAGCTAGCAGCATTTGTGTGCACATCAGCATATTCCAGGACTATTCCAACGCAGTAAGAGCCGTCAAGCAGCTAGGCTACGAGCACAGCCTGCTTAGACAAGCGGAAGAAATCCCAGTTAAGCTAGTAATTTGTTGTGTCCATGCAGACACCTTTAATGTTATTCATCCAGGAGGAATTCGTGGCTGCAGTAATGCTAGTACAGTGATATACGACCGAAATCGCCATGCTATAAATAAACTGGTCATCGAATTGCCAAATGGCGCCGATCATTCGCCCTACCTGGCCTTGGCACATTTCCCAGGGCTACAAATCAAAGTCGAGGAATTTCAGCATCTAACTGGGCCCTTGCAGTGTGGCAAATGCCAGAGATATGGCCACGCCACAGTAACCTGCAGTGCAGCACCGAATTACAGGTACTGCAGTGGCAGTCACTTGAATGGCGACTGCAACATTCAAAATGACCAAACACAGGTCAAGTGCACTAGCTGTGGAGAAAACACTGCACCAATTACTGCGGCTGCAAAGAGTACAAGGCTGCCAAGGAGAGCCGCCCACTGCAAGATTTTCGGCAGGCTCGCCAACAAGAGTCCAAGCTGGCAATTTGCAACAATTATCGTGCAAATGCCTGGCAGGCTGCGCAACAAATTCCGGCCCTCTCAGGGCAATAGCAAGTGCCTCCACCGCCCCCACATCACCAGTGAAATACAATTTTCCCCTTTGAACCTAACACACAGCCTGTCCCGACATATAATAGGTTCGGGTATTTCATGTACGAGGCAAAATTCCCGGCTCTGACAAATCATGTCATTATCCGCGACCCAAACAAGCACTAGGGTGGAAAATCGCGCCAGAAAAAAGTGTGAAAAAGACTGTCACGAGTCAGGGCGAGACGAGTGCAGCTACAGCCCACAGCGAGCCTGTAATTCAGTCGCCCGCCGCACCGTTCACCATAGTGCCACACTCGGCGCAGTACCTCATGTGCCGAGGTTACAAATACGACCCGCCCCCGAAAATTCCCCCAGACAAAAACCTGGTAGGTGGTTTAACAAATCTTCTCGCAGGTTATCTAACTTACAAGTCCTATGATATTCTAAATTACTACCGCATTAAGGTTTCAATACTTTGACATCGGCTTCACTGTTGTCACCCACCACTCACCTACAGGCAGGGTTGGATTGAGTTAGGGTACCGCAGTATGCTGGGGAAACCTGGCGGGCTGTTCCTTGTTGTGGCGGGCCTGCATCAATGCCCTCACCGCCATTCGGTTCGTCATCATTGGGAGCTACCTTCATCGCGGGGGAGGTACAAGCCCTAATGGGGCTCTTGTCATCCCAATGGGTCATCATTATAAAACTCCTTGTTAGGGTGGTAGAGTCCCCCCCTACCCTTTTCTGGTTATCCTTATAATTGTAGTATTTATTCCTTGTCCACCAGGTTTCCTCGGTGAACAGGTTACCAACATGTTTACCTCACGCCCCCTGCTTGTTGTGAAGGGGGTAGAGATTTAAGGGAGGTGGAAGTTGCGAACTCCCGCCTGCTCAATAAAAACCGGAATTTTGACTACGGCAGGTCTTTTAATTTTTCCACCAGCATCCCACGAGTGGACTCAGTGCTGGTTATGCCGATAAAAATATTCAAGTAGAATCTAAATGCCAAATATGTTGGAAAGTTAAGAGTACGTCGTGAGAGTGTGGCCTGGGAGAAGGTTTGAATGGTTGAAATAAATTGTTTCCTTAAACTGTTACTGAAGGTAACTGGTATTCTTAAGCTTGACTGGAAGGTGCTGTTGACTAAAAATTAACATTTAGAAGTATTCGTTGTTTCTGTTTAGGTAATGAATTGTTAGTAATTACGCTTTATTCATGTGTCAGTGCTACTCTGGCAAGTAATTGAAATTGGGTAAGAAATCTTTGTTTTAAAAGATTTTAGTTTGCAAAAATACGCTGAGGGCATGTGATTTGGAGTTCAAATCAGTTTAACAAGTTATTTGCTTAAATATTTCCTTGAGAAAAGCTGCATGNTGAGGGCATGTGATTTGGAGTTCAAATCAGTTTAACAAGTTATTTGCTTAAATATTTCCTTGAGAAAAGCTGCATGTTTGCTGACTAAAGCTTGAAAACGAGCTGGAAATTATAATTTTTAGTTTTACGTGGTCGGAGGTCTCTGATTGCCCGAGAGGTTTCGCGGTAGGCGGGGTTACTGTCAGCTACTCAAGAGATAGCAGCACTGTCTTATTCTTAAGTGAAACACATTTTTAAGGCGAGCAATTGAATCGAGAAAATTGAAAGCTTTAAATTTGGGCTATACAGCATCTTATTTGACTTATTTTTATATTTTATGATATTGGGTTTTCTGGCCAAGTTGTGGAAAATGAATGTACGAAATATATGGAATTACAGATTTATTAAAACCGTTTTGCAATAAACTGTATTGAATTTTTAATATATTTAAAACTTTTAATAATCAATTTAGTGGCCAGTTAAATTAATTTGGGATTTATATTTTGTAAGAAAAACAGTTATTTGCTTGCATTAGCGTGTTCATGTACTGGAGTGTCCCTCCGAGCACTCCTGTCGCACTCACAGGGTGTGGATTGATTGGCTGGTGTTGTGGTTGATTGGGTGGGTATGACAGGGTATTGTGTTGTTTCTTGCGCTACAAGGGGTAAAGTGGGATCTGTAGCAGGTTGTTGGAAGCCTACAGACACCTGCACGTATGAAAGGGTATGGGGAAGGTTTTTCACGTCTGAAATTTGTTGGTAATAAGCTAGGTTTCGAGCTGGTCCTGAAACTGGTTCAGATGTTTGTTGCTGTTTTGCTTTAATTTTGTCCACTTGTGCTTGCTGTTTTTGAACGAGTTTTGAGTACTTGGGGCAGAGTTTTGACATTGCTGAGTGGGCGCCTTGTCAGGTACGACATTTTGGGCTCCAGAATAGGCTAGCACAGGAGTCCTGGGGGTGTGGATCGGCACAATAAGGGCAGACTGTTTTAATTTTGCAGTAGTTGTGGGTGTGATCTAGAGCCAAGCATTTACGACACTGAGGGATGTATTGTGGCCTTTTCTTGTATTTACAAGGATGAACCACAATCAAACCCCTCAAACAGAGGCATCCAAATTCTCATCTCTAATTTCCAACAATATCAGGCAGCCATCACAATGCTGACAGCAAATTTTATTCATTTTTTTTTTTTAGATTCATTCAAACATCAGTTAATCCACAAAAGGCATTTTTTGACCTCACACCTACCACAGAAATTGAAGACATCGGGCAAGGCCTTGCCAGCAGCGGTTATCAGATACAGCACATCTACCAATTCAAAAAGAAAATCCCGAACAGCAACCCAACAAATTTANTGCCAGCAGCGGTTATCAGATACAGCACATCTACCAATTCAAAAAGAAAATCCCGAACAGCAACCCAACAAATTTACGTTGGAGCCCCAACATTTATTTTGTGTAATGGCCGCGCAGAACACAAATCTGCCCCCAACTGTACCGAGTTACTAGGGTAAACATGACAATCGTTTGTCCTCGCCCCTATTAAAAAAGAAAGTCAAACATGGCACAATGTAGGAACTGTCAAACCTTGGGACACACCCGGAACATCTGTTCCATGCTACAGATATGCCCCCACTGTGCCAAGCCACACCCCATGGGTGCTTGCACTCAACCAGCCACAATCCCGAAATGCATCAATTGTTCGGCGAACACTCAGCCCTCTCAAAAGCCTGCCCCGAATTCTTAGATACTGTTCAGAAATGCTGAACAGCTAAGGAAAACACACCACTTTATAAGCCAGCAAGTGAGCCATCCAGGAACCTGGCTAAAACCCCAGTGTACAAGAACTCACAACCACATCCAAGGCAATCATACATGCAGGTACTCGTAGAGTCGCCTCACTTCACAACAACACANCCAAGAACTCACAACCACATCCAAGGCAATCATACATGCAGGTACTCGTAGAGTCGCCTCACTTCACAACAACACAACAAACCCTAACATTAACTGAGTGGTCGGGGATAGTAATACGGATGTCGTTCTGCGACTATGTTAAGAAAAGTCAGAATATTACACAATATTCCTATTTCGAATATAATGGGCGCCAGTTCACTGAGTGAGCACGAAGTCACAGTTCTCAGGATCATGGGCCGAACGACCACGTGGCTGTATCCCCTGACATACATGATACAAATTTACGGGAAAATGTAATATATAGCCAGGGTATTCCGACTCCCCAGCCCGCCTTAGTATTACCTTTTACTTTTTTAATGAAGGATGCCTCCTTGAGGCATCGATAACTTCCTGGATAGGGCCAGGGCCCGAAATACAACACTCAATGAGAACTCTCAAGTTTCTGTTAACTCAAATAAATTGTATTGCCGAATAGTGTACACAGTTACATATATACAATGCAAATTAAAGCAGACCTGACTCACAAGGCCTGCCAGTGGTCATTACTGTACAAAAAAAGTCAAGAATGATGTGAAGAAAACTTACAATAGTAATTCAACCTCTAGGGTCGGTAAATTGAGCAGGCGGAGAGGTGCTGCATACGCAGGGAAGACTCTTGGTAAACTAAAAAAAAGTTACACAGTAAATTACATTAACCTATTGCAGTTAAGTGTTCAGAACAATGTATAAAAGTCCCTAGAGATGCGAAGCACATGCAGAACCGAAGACCTGTGGAATCAGACTGCCAGAGGTAGCACGGGTGAACTGCTTCCTCGCCGAAAGCTCGTGCCATTCCGCGAGGTATCTTAGTTTACTGACCTGATTACATAAACACGTATAACATACAGACAATAGGACCCTTCAACGTTCGGGATGGATATCCCTTAGCTTGAGGAGAGTTCAGAGTTATTTCTTAAGCACTAATTTATACACAAAACATGATTATGTGGTGCCTTGCAGAGCACATGGGAAATTTTGGTTGTTAAGTTTTGAGGCATTCTACGACCAGAACAGTCAGGTTGACAGAAAGATTAATTATTTCCCACATCACTTATTGGCTTGATTAGACACACAATTGCACTCGGAAAATTATATAGAACACTTCAAAAACCGTAGCCTTGCTACTATACACCTCATTAAATATGAACGTGGCCTGCATTTATTCTGCGATTACTTCGCAATCCCNACCGTAGCCTTGCTACTATACACCTCATTAAATATGAACGTGGCCTGCATTTATTCTGCGATTACTTCGCAATCCCTAAGGGCGAATTCCACGAACATTTTCCCGTGGGCAAAAAATTCTAATGTTATTTAATACACATTCTAACACTTGATTCCTATCCTGATTACACAGATCACTCTAGGGACACCACAGGCACTCGGTTGGATCACTCGGTATTNGGCGAATTCCACGAACATTTTCCCGTGGGCAAAAAATTCTAATGTTATTTAATACACATTCTAACACTTGATTCCTATCCTGATTACACAGATCACTCTAGGGACACCACAGGCACTCGGTTGGATCACTCGGTATTGGATCATGACACATTCCCAAGTGAACGATGCTGACACGCATCGGTACGCACGACGTGCGTGTTCCGCCAGCCGCACTGGTGCAGCGACTGTGGGTCGATGATGTGATTACAGTGGCAATGCCAGACCACGCAGGAGTGGTCCACGTCAACCCCAAATGAAACCACAACAACAAATGCCAATATCTTCCACCCACTCCAGCGAAAATCACTAGGAGGAATGAAAGACACTATGCAGGATTTCCGTGACTTCATGGAGTTCCTAAAATAAGCTGACTTTCAATCCCTCATTCGCACATTTTCGTCCTTTCATCACCCAAGCCAAACACCTACCAGACAAACAAGATAAATGCATGTTGTGACGCGGTCGGTTACCAGAGTTGGAATGTAATGATTATGGATTTGCCCGGCGCCACAGCTCCGCGGTGAGCTGATGAGATTTTTGGGTCGTTCGGCCGACAGCCCAAGGGTTCTCTGGTAACACACCATCAGACATTAAGAAATTGCGAGCTGTATGGCCGCTGCGCACGCCTGAATTAATAACGCACTCAAGTTTTATATGTATATAATTATTTTATTGAACACTTTGATCAAACACGTGGTGACCGCGTGGTCATATAAACACACTGCTGGATTATAATTACTTAAGGCGCGTGACGCTGCTCTCTCCTCGGTGAGATGTAACATAAAAATACTAGTTGCTTCGTGAATGATATGATGATGCGATTGCTGAGTGAGGTTGCAGCCTGAGAGGCTGGTACCGAGGTTCTTGTGAAACGAGAGACTTACCACGTCCGCTCGCGCCGAAGTGATGTTGCCTACTAGACTGCGCAATGCATCGGCTCGCGCCACCTAAGCACGGCCGACACCTGGCGGTGGAGAGATGAAACAAATGCGACTTAAAATGCTAATGAGATGTAAACATGACATACCTTATATAAACATAATTAAACACAATTTACATAATAAAACACGATTACCCTTGTACTTACATAATAAAACACCATTATATTAATATTAAATATAAGTATTGACTCGTAGCAGCCACTGCATTGCCAACTTGAAAATGTCACATGTCCCTGGCTGGCTATGTATGTGATGACTGTTTTGACACACGATAATTATGGTATACATCAATACTGAATAAATACTAAACACTAATGCACTCGTGCCCACAAGCCTGTCGGTGTGGTGCGTCTGGTGTGGACACACTGCGGCAGTCAGTGGGCAAAAGGACTCGTGAACGTGCGGTTCACGTCAGTTGCTTCTAGAGGCCGCCACCTAGTCGGTCTACATGACCCGGATTACAATCCCGTATCTCCCCAACCTGCTCTGGAATGACAACGAAATACTCAACACACTTATACTAAACTCTGAAGAGGGACACAAACGTGAATTATTAATCAAAATCAATTGATCGCAGCACTTTTGTTTACAATAACTTCTATTTATATGCACTCGGCAAGTAAATAATTGTCCTCTTATTAAATTGTAGACCATAACTTAATTTCGCTGGCCATAAATTCATTATTNACTCGGCAAGTAAATAATTGTCCTCTTATTAAATTGTAGACCATAACTTAATTTCGCTGGCCATAAATTCATTATTTAAATGTGTTAAAGATTATAAAAAACAATAAAGTTCAACTGTAAACAGCCTGAACAAACCTAAAATCACAAATTAAAAAATAACCCCATAACTTGGCCAGATAATCTAATATAAAGTTTTATTATACACTTTATATATTAAAAGAATTCAAATATGATTTTTTACTGCACAATTTAAAAGCTTTTAATTTTTCCGATGCAAACTTTCAGTTCCAAAATGCGTTCATATAAGAATACAACAGTGCTGCCTTCTCTTGAGTAGCGGATAGTAAACCCGCTTACCGCGTCCTCTCAGCCAATCAGAGAACTCCGAACACGTGAAACTAAAAATTGCAATTCTCAGCTCGTTTTTTAAGCTTAATTTTGCAACTGGCTACCTTTCTTCAAGTAAATATTAAGCAAATATCATGTTAAACCATTTTCAACTTCAAATTACATGCCTTCAGCATAATATTATATACAAATCAGATATTAAACTAGACTTCTTTACCACTTTCAGTCGCTCGTCAGAGTAGCACTCACGCAGCCTTAAAACGTTTTAATAACAATTCACTACTTAAACAGATAAAACTAGTGTCTTTAAATTTAATTTAAGTCAACATTTAATTCTAGTCACTATTAACAAGTAACAGTTACCTTCAGTAACAGTTTAACGACAATATTCTTGTATATAAATTCAAATCCTTTTCAGTACTACAATAACACTAACTTACCAACTTATTTTCCCGAACCACTTCAGTCGTGTATATGAAATTTTAATAAACCGTTTTTTTAAGTAAATTTACTTTGGCATTAACTTCCTCTTTTTAACTAACCAACTGTCGCAAGCCCCCTGCCTGGGACTTGCGACAGTACTAATACTCCTGTAACTTTAAAATTCCTCGAAATTAACTTCACCACCTCTTTCCTACCTTAGGCAGGGAGAAAGGGGTAAATCCCAGCATGGGCACAAGCTCCAGCCGCTATCCTAGAGCACAGGGAGAATTGGATTTTGGCTACCCGCAGTTTATTTAGAATTTGAAAACAGCCAGGTGGGTCAGGCTAGCTGTCCCCAACCTGGACTCGATTATGATTGATAACTGAGGGGAAGGGGGGNGGGGGGGTACAAGGGTACTTCACAGGGCCTGTAGAAGGAAGCATGTCTTCAGTCGCCAAGGTTAAATTATTTTTTCTGAGATTTTAAAATGTTTTAAACAATCGCATTTTTTTGTTTTAAGATGTAGATTTTGTTCGGGATGGTGGCTGAAGGTCAAGGTCGCATGACATCACAAAATATCAGGTTAAACTCAAGGTCACATGATGTCATCCAAGGTCATGGTTACTTGTCATGGCTCCTGCTGTTGTGAGTGATGCAAATGGATTTTCTCATAGTGTTCCGATGATTTTTATTCATCCCCTTCATCTTTANCACAGGGCCTGTAGAAGGAAGCATGTCTTCAGTCGCCAAGGTTAAATTATTTTTTCTGAGATTTTAAAATGTTTTACACAATCGCATTTTTTTGTTTTAAGATGTAGATTTTGTTCGGGATGGTGGCTGAAGGTCAAGGTCGCATGACATCACAAAATATCAGGTTAAACTCAAGGTCACATGATGTCATCCAAGGTCATGGTTACTTGTCATGGTTCCTGCTGTTGTGAGTGATGCAAATGGATTTTCTCATAGTGTTCCGATGATTTTTATTCATCCCCTTCATCTTTANTTCCTGCTGTTGTGAGTGATGCAAATGGATTTTCTCATAGTGTTCCGATGATTTTTATTCATCCCCTTCATCTTTAGCACATATGTCATCCAAAATAATTTTCAAATGTCAAGGTCATAAGATATCACAGTTCCTGCTATTGCGAGCTGGGGCGAATGGATTTTCTCAGAGTGTTCGCATGATTTTCTTCATCCTACAAAATACCGGGTCACCTTTCGAGAACCTTGCATACCCAATCAGAGACGGGAGGTTCGCGTAATATGTTAGGCCCCTTTATCGGCATGTGCGCCGGTGTTCTTTATGATAGGCCACTAGCCTCATCGAAAATGCAAGATGGAGAGAGAAGATCCTTTCGAGAGCCTCATGTAACATGTTAGGCACCATTATCGTTGTGTGAAGCAGCATCCTTTACGATAGGCCGCCAGCTTCGTCAGTGACGAGACTCTTTCGAGAGCCTCGTGTAACATGTTAGGCCCCTTTATCGCTGTGTACAGTATATACAGGAGCCTCGCATAACATGTTAGGCCCTTTTATCGTTGTGTGTGGCAGCATCTTTTATGATAGGCTGCCAGCTTCGTCAAAGTTGTATGATTGGGGCAATGAACTCAAACATTATTCAGCCAAGATGGCTGGTGCTGGCTTGTCAGTGATGGGACCCTTTTGAGAGCCTCGCATAGCCAATCAGAGAAATGCCCTTTTCGAGATATCGGGAGTGATGTCTATGTTATGAATTTGACGACTGTATCTTAAACAGGCCGGAAATTATGACCAACTATGCTTATAAGTACATATAGGACATAAATAACTGTGATAATTTTCGTTGTCGGGAATTATNGAAATTATGACCAACTATGCTTATAAGTACATATAGGACATAAATAACTGTGATAATTTTCGTTGTCGGGAATTATGTATATGTTACGAATTTGGCTCCTGTATCTTAAACGATTCGGAAGTTACTACAAATTATGCTTATAAGTATGTATAGGATGTTAATGACTCTGTGATAATTTTCGTTGTTGGAAATGATGTATTTGTTATGAATTTGGTGCCTGTATCTTAAACAGTTCGGAAATTACGATTAACTATGCTTATAAGTACGTCTAGGGCATAAATGACTTTGATAATTTTCGTTGTCGGGAATTATACCTTTATTCGAATTTGATGCCTGTATATTAAAAGGTTAGGAAATTATTGTCATATATGATTATAAGTACGTATACGGCATGAATGACCCTGTGTTAATTTTCGTTGTCGGGTGTGATGCCTATGTTACGAATTTGACGCCTCTATCTTAAACAGTTCGGAAATTACGACCAACTATGCTTATAAGTATGTATAGGGCATAAATGACCCTGTGTTAATTCTCGTTGTCGACGGTGATACCTATGTTACGAATTTGATGCCTGTATCATTAACGGTTCGGAAATTATTTTCAACTATGTTATAAGTACATATAGGGCATGAATTACCCTGTGTTAATTTTCGCTGTCGGGGGTGATGCATATGTTATGAATTTGGTGACTATATCTTAAACGAATAAAAAATTGGGGCCTACTATGCTTATACAATGTGAGAAGTTGCATAACAGGGGGCAATGAACTCGAACATTCTTCAGCCGAGATAGATGGTGCTGGCTTATCAGTGACGGGACCCTTACGAGAGCTATGTGCAGCCAATCAGACACGAGACCATATCGAGAGCCTCACATAGCCAATAAGAGACGAGAGCCTCATGTAGCCAATCAGAGACGAGAGCTTCGCGTTCCTGTTTGCACATTCCGGATGACATTGTACAATTTTGAGCCGGATTTATCCGTATTGTGCAAAACATCCGGATTGTGCTTGAATATTTTTTGGAGAGAATTTTGAGGGAAATACGGGAAATTTTGAATTATGTTTTGCCGTTTTCAAGGGCAAAAAGGAAAATTTCGACAGAAAAAAGGGGAAAATTACATTATCAAAGATGGCCACGGCTCGTCCCCTCGTCACGCACCCGCACCCCTGTTTCTGAAGGAACTATTTATAACAACTACAGTCTATTTCGCAGTGCTGACCCCTCACTGCTAACACCTCAGTGGCGATCACTCAATTTTGACCCCTCACTGCTGCTTTCATGCAGTACCGACGCCGAGCAGTTCTGTTTAACTATCGGTCAGTTTTCTACGGTTACAATAATTTATATCACCATCCAACTGGTCGAATACGAAGCTATGTTGTAATTATCTCTGTAGTGGGGCATAGGTAAATCAGTATGCTCCTATATGCTAGACGGGTGCTTGCAGGCCGATATGTATGTGTGTGTTATTTCAGACCCTAAACTCCTACATGCAATGGTAACTTTGCTACGTGCTTTTTTGTATACCTTTATTTTCTTTACATGTGTGGACGGTTGTTAAATGTTCCTGAACTTCATAGGTTTGGAAATGCTGGCCAACTATGCTTGTAACAGGACTTAAGGCCTACTTGCCCTTATTTTCTTGACTGCAGTCGGAAGTGATGACTGTGATATGAATTTGGTGGTTTTAGCTTCGGAGCATGGGAAACGTTGGGCAACTATGCTTATAATAGAGCTACAGGTGTACTTGTCCCTACCACCCTGTTTTTCATCGTAGGTGAGGCGTATTACATGAATTTGGTGTCTATAGCTTCTGTGGGGTGGAAATGGTAGCTAACTATGCTTATACGATGGCCTAAGGTGTATTTGGTACTGCGGTCCTTTTCATTGTCAGAGGTGATGTCTATGTTATGAATTTGGTGACTATAATCTCAGTGGGTGGGAAATTGTAGCAACTATGCTTATACGAGGGCTTAGGGCGTACTTGACACTACCATGCTGTCTTCGGCAATGTCTATGTTATGAATTTGATGACTATAGCTTCGGTGGACGAGAAATGTTGGGCTTCTGTGCTTATAAGTGGGTTTGAAGTGTGCTTTATCCTGCGACCCTGTTAATCGATGGAGCGATGACTATGTTATGAATTTGGTGACTGTGTATATCTTAAATGGTTAGGAAATTACAAGCAATTTNATGAATTTGATGACTATAGCTTCGGTGGACGAGAAATGTTGGGCTTCTGTGCTTATAAGTGGGTTTATGACCTACTTGACCCTGCGGTCCTTTTCGTTGTCAGGAGTGATGTTTATGTTATGAGTATGGTGGTTATGTATTAAATGGTTCGGAAATTACAGCCGACTATGCTTACACGAGTGCTTAAGTCCTAATTGCCGCTAACCTCCTATTCAGCATCAAGGGCGATGTGTATGTTAAGGATTTGGTGGCCCTATCTTAAGCGCTTCAGAAATTACTGCCGACTATGCTTAACAAGGGCCTAAGGCCTAATTGTCGCTACCGTCGTATACAACATCAGGGGCGATGCCTATGTTATGAATTTAGTGGCTGTATCTTAAACATCTCAGAGAATTACATCCAACTATGCTTATAAGTGCGCTTAGGGCATACTTTACCCTGCGGCCCTTTTCGTTATCGGGGTGTGATACCAATGTTATGCATTTGGAGGTAGTATCTTAATTGGTTCGAAAATTACAGCCAATAATGCCTATAAGTGGTATTAGGATGTACTTAACGCACGTGTGGTGAGACTCCAGGCTAGCGTGCGTTGACAGGCTTCGCTCTATGTCGTGCAGGTGAAATGACAAGAGCATGAGACTCGTCCCCTCCAGGATGCCAGGTGAAAAGAGAACAGAAGGAATATTATAAAACCAAGGTGGAATGACAGAGCATGAGACTCGTCCCCGCCAGGATACCAAATGAAAAGAGGCCTGAAGGAATATGAGAAAACCAAAATGGAATGACAGAGCATGAGACTTGTCCCTGCCAGGATACCAGGTGAAATGAGACCAGAAGGAATATGAGAAAACNAATGACAGAGCATGAGACTTGTCCCTGCCAGGATACCAGGTGAAATGAGACCAGAAGGAATATGAGAAAACTAAGGGGGAATGACAGAGCATGAGGCTTGTTCCCACCAGGATGCCAGGTGAAAGGATACCAGAAGGAATATGAGAAAACCAAGGTGGAATGACAGAGCATGATGATAGAAGTTGCATGATGGGGCAATGAACNAATGACAGAGCATGAGACTTGTCCCTGCCAGGATACCAGGTGAAATGAGACCAGAAGGAATATGAGAAAACTAAGGTGGAATGACAGAGCATGAGGCTTGTTCCCACCAGGATGCCAGGTGAAAGGATACCAGAAGGAATATGAGAAAACCAAGGTGGAATGACAGAGCATGATGACAGAAGTTGCATGATGGGGCAATGAACTCGAACATTTTTCAGGCAAATGGATGTTGCTGGTATGGAGGGATAGCATNTAGAAGTTGCATGATGGGGCAATGAACTCGAACATTTTTCAGGCAAATGGATGTTGCTGGTATGGAGGGATAGCATGGAGAAAAACTCCCACATAGAATGCATGGGCATGAAGTGGGTACATCCGGTAGGAAGGAATGAGAGAGTATAAGAAAATAAAGGACGCAGGGAGGACTCTGAGAAAAACCCCCACACTGATTGCAACAGCATGATTCCTGGTATCATGATGGGTACCTGGAAGGGATAGTATTGCATCCTGGTGGGGACATGGGTGTGATAGCATGGAGGAAAACCTCCACATATAGGAGGGGTAGCATGGAGAAAACCCCTGGTAACTGGGAGGGTTAGCACTTAGAAAACCCTTCACATGGAATGCAAGAGCGTGAAGTTGGTACATATGGTAAGAAGGAATGAGAGAGCATGAGAAAATAAATAAGATCGGGATAACTGAGAAAACGCCTCATGCAGAATGCAAGAAAGTGAAGTAGGAACATTCACAATGGCCGCCGTTGGCCAGGAATAACAGAGCGGGTGGGGAAATCCTACATGGCCGACGTCGGCAAGGAATGACAAAGCAGGAAGTTACCTCGTGATATTATTCAAGATGACCGCCGGTTTGTCCCCTTGTCGCTGTCAGGACGCCAGTTGACGCAGAACTGTCATTTTCCTGCTACTAGAGGACACGGTGCGATAATGAAAATAAAAACGCAAAGGGATATTAATACAGCATGATTCACGAGGAGTTACTGCTACTCTCAGGACTAACATTTTGCATTGGAAGTATTTATTATTATCCGTTACCAACACACATGCTTTCTCACTGTTTTTATTCATATTTATTATAAATTAAATATTATTATTTATCAAGATAATATAGGTAAGTGTTCAATTAAACGAAAAGTAAGACACTTTTAGGTTAACACAGGTTTGAAACGCTTGGTTTACATGGCATATTTAGGAAATAGCTAAACATGTCTTACATGGGTTGATATTTCCAAGGTTTTATTCAAAAAGTGTGAAAAAANGCATATTTAGGAAATAGCTAAACATGTCTTACATGGGTTGATATTTCCAAGGTTTTATTCAAAAAGTGTGAAAAAAACCGTGAATTGATTATATGTAGATGGTTCTGGAGGCTCCCTGGCCTGCGGATCTTGGTTAGTGGGTTGCGGAGAGAGGAAGTCAAGGCGAGATCGGATCGGTACAACCACGTGTGCTGAAACACAGCTGTACGTATGGTCNGCATATTTAGGAAATAGCTAAACATGTCTTACATGGGTTGATATTTCCAAGGTTTTATTCAAAAAGTGTGAAAAAACCGTGAATTGATTATATGTAGATGGTTCTGGAGGCTCCCTGGCCTGCGGATCTTGGTTAGTGGATTGCGGAGAGAGGAAGTCAAGGCGAGATCGGATCGGTACAACCACGTGTGCTGAAACACAGCTGTACGTATGGTCCTTCGAAATTAGCAGATTCCAAGGCGCCAGGCGTCGTGAATCTCTGCAGCAGCTGGTGGGGGGGAGGGGGGAGGATATGTTGAGGCATACCTACACTAACAAACACAACACACAACATACACTACCACACACGCTGCAAGCAAAATATCAAAGTAGGTAATTCCATTACATTACATCGCCCCCATCACCCTCTTCCACTTCTTAAATATGTCTATTTTTTGCCTGGAAACGTAACCTTTCTTTCAGAGTTCCAGAGAGATGACTGGCATCTGCGGACCGGTGGCGCAGTCCTGTCCTCCGCCACAAGGGCCGCGCTACTGCGGTACGNAGAGAGATGACTGGCATCTGCGGACCGGTGGCGCAGTCCTGTCCTCCGCCACAAGGGCCGCGCTACTGCGGTACGACCCTGGTCACAATCCAGCAGCGGATCCACNGGCGCAGTCCTGTCCTCCGCCACAAGGGCCGCGCTACTGCGGTATGACCCTGGTCACAATCCAGCAGCGGATCCACACATTTCATATCATCCCTCATTAACCCCGAAATGTCTATCTTCGAGAACTAACAAGCACCCTACTTTATCCCGCCCTTAATACAATAAAGGAATTATATTTTCTACTGCACGACTGTCGCACAGATTTTCCCAGTGCCCTCTTCGCTTTGGGCTGGTTTGCTGTGCCCTTCTATCTAGACCCTTACTCTTTCGGGGTGTGTNTTTTCCCAGTGCCCTCTTCGCTTTGGGCTGGTTTGCTGTGCCCTTCTATCTAGACCCTTACTCTTTCGGGGTGTGTCCATGGCTACAATTGCAGCCATTGCACCAGAACAACTTTCTAAAGCCACGATGCATGCGCCCTTTTAAACATAATAATCGCGACCTTAGGCGCATAGGGCTTGCCCTGAGACGCATCCCATTCTCCAATCATCTTAGCTACTAACATGTATGCCGGAGGAACACAGAACTGTGAAGTTCACGCTGATGTGGTAAGATTTGGGGTCGCCATAAAGTTATATATATATATATCACATCTGAAGAGGCCGTGGTCGGAGTGGGGGTGACGCCAGTAAATGGGCCACAGAATACTCGACGAATACAGACGCGGAACAGCCCCTCGCGCCACCACCTCCAGTAGCACATGCCAATAACACATTATATAGTCTATTCACGGCATCTTCACACTGTTTGAAAAAAAACTTTTAAAAAATAAAATAATAACTTCGTGTATGGTGTGTTTGGTTTTTTCTTAAGGTTGTCGTCCGGTTGAGAAATTTTTTTTNAATAACTTCGTGTATGGTGTGTTTGGTTTTTTCTTAAGGTTGTCGTCCGGTTGAGAAATTTTTTTTGGCGTTCCTGTTAAAGATATATCATCAGGGACTTTTTTGAACAGAAAAATACGTTCTTCTTTTTTACNATTATATAGTCTATTCACGGCATCTTCACACTGTTTGAAAAAAAACTTTTAAAAAATAAAATAATAACTTCGTGTACGGTGTGTTTGGTTTTTTCTTAAGGTTGTCGTCCGGTTGAGAAATTTTTTTTTTGGCGTTCCTGTTAAAGATATATCATCAGGGACTTTTTTGAACAGAAAAATACGTTCTTCTTTTTTACCNTTTTTTTTGGCGTTCCTGTTAAAGATATATCATCAGGGACTTTTTTGAACAGAAAAATACGTTCTTCTTTTTTACCGAAGCGTTGTGTAACATTAATATATAGGCTGTTTCCTGGAAATATTAGAAAACTTAATAATTAAATTAAAAATCATTGAGAAACGAATTGTTATACAGTGAAATCCCGATATTTCGCATCCCGATTATTCGTATATCCCGCTAATTCGTACAAATTTGCCGGTCCCTTGAGAAAATCCCGTTAATTCGTAAAAAAACAATGCATTCCTGTCCCCTCGATAATACGTATTTATTTTGGTGCTCGAGCTTAATTAAAAGTCTTATAATTCTTATTTACAACCTAAAAATCTCGTTAACTCGTGATGTTTTTAACCCTAGACTGTACACCAGCTCCAGATTTATGCAATTCGGGCAGGGTAAAAAATACCGGAAGGGTACTGAGGGACGTAGGAGGGTTTGAAGGGCAGATAATGACGCCGAGTAGGCTGTGAGGCGATGTGTCCGTGATTCACAGAACTAAGAGGCGCCTTGCTGTCCGGTCTACGGTTATGAGAGGGTAGGAAGGAGCAGAGTGAGTGAAAAGTTAGTCAGTTCGGTCTTAGCCATGCCTCCGAAAAGAGCTAATAAGTGTCTTTCCATTAGAGAAAAAAAAAAGAAATCATTAACGCCGTGGCCGGTGGTGATAAACAAACTGACGTGTCCAAACGTTATAACGTTCCTCCTTCCACAATAACATCAATTTTGAAGAACAAGGACAAAATCGCCTACCAGACATCGGATAGCAAAGTANGTTCGGTCTTAGCCATGCCTCCGAAAAGAGCTAATAAGTGTCTTTCCATTAGAGAAAAAAAAAAGAAATCATTAACTCCGTGGCCGGTGGTGATAAACAAACTGACGTGTCCAAACGTTATAACGTTCCTCCTTCCACAATAACATCAATTTTGAAGAACAAGGACAAAATCGCCTACCAGACATCGGATAGCAAAGTAAAGCGCTTTAAGACTGGTGAGAATCCACAACTACAAGAATATTTTAAAAGTGGTTTGTACAAGCACGGAATTCGAATGTACTAGTCTGAGGAAATATTTTAAGAGAAAAAGCAAAAGTTTTGGCAGAAAAAATGAGAATGAAAGACTTTCGTGCAAGTGATGGTTGGTTTGATAGGTTTAAAAAAAGGCACAGCATAAAATTGAAGAAGCTTAGTGGGGAAAGTGCGAGTGTATCGGCCGACGTTTGTTCCGAGTGGAAAGACGAATTGGGAGAAATAATCGATTCTTATGAGCCCAACAACGTTTTTAATGCCGATGAGACGGGGTTATTTTATAAGTGTCTCCCCGACCGATCAATGTGTTTTAAGGGAGAAACGTGTCATGGCGGAAAAAAATAGAAAAGAACATGTAACCATATTGTTGGCCGCCAACATGGATGGATCTGAGAAATTAAGACCGCTCATGATAGGCAAANAATAATCGATTCTTATGAGCCCAACAACGTTTTTAATGCCGATGAGACGGGGTTATTTTATAAGTGTCTCCCCGACAGATCAATGTGTTTTAAGGGAGAAACGTGTCATGGCGGAAAAAAATAGAAAAGAACGTGTAACCATATTGTTGGCCGCCAACATGGATGGATCTGAGAAATTAAGACCGCTCATGATAGGCAAATCAGCCAAACCAAGATGTTTTAAAAACATAAAAACTTTTCCGATGACCTATCGTGCAAACAAAAAAGCGTGGATGACAGGATAATTATTCAAGCAATGGATACGATCAGTGAATGCTGATATGGAGAAAAGGCAGCGAAAAATTCTACTTTTCATTGATAATTGTATGGCCCACAACAATACCCCACCGCTCAGTCATGTTAATGTTGTGTTTTTGCCTACCAACACTACTTCTAAGCTGCAGCCTGTAGACCAGGGCATAATTAAAACATTCAAGACCTTTTACCGCAAGGAAGTAGTGATGCAACTCCTTGACAGCATCGAGGATGGGAAGGATCATAAAATCACCTTATTTTCAGCCATGAACATTGCTCACAAGGCGTGGCAAAGTGTTAGCGAAAGCACAATCAAAACGATTTTCGTGCTTGTTGATTCACGAAGGTGGAACTTTCATCAGCAGTTACTGAACAAGACTTGAATGCCCTGTGAATTGGAATCGTCTTCCTCAAAATGAAGAAAATTCTATAACGTTTGAAGATTTCGTCCATTNTTTTCCCAGTGCCCTCTTCGCTTTGGGCTGGTTTGCTGTGCCCTTCTATCTAGACCCTTACTCTTTCGGGGTGTGTTCATGGCTACAATTGCAGCCATGGCACCAGAAAAACTTTCTAAAGCCACGATGCATGCGCCCTTTTAAACATAATAATCGCGACCTTAGGCGCATAGGGCTTGCCCTGAGAAGCATCCCATTCTCCAACCATCTTTGCTACTAACATGCATGCCGGAGGGCTCACGGAACTGTGAAGAAACTCACGCTGGAATTTCAGGATTTGAAGACTCACCAGTAAAAAAAATAGGGTGAGAGGACATGGCCGACGGCGGACGAGGAGACTTCACCGAGATTACGATTCTCTATTTATGATAGACGCCAGGCATGAGACACTACCAAAGTTAAAGTATGTGCTGGAACTCTTAACTATTCTGATAGAAGTTGGGACTTAAACTTTTTCCGTAAAAGTTTGGACTTAGTCGTGAGACTGGGAGTTTCCTTCAGAAAATACGGGACTAATAAGTTATTGTGGGAAAAATATGTACGCTCCTGTGAAGGGAGGAACTTGTGGAAACGTTCTGAGATGATACCTTGCGGGAGAGAATAAATATCAAGGTGGTTCAGGGATAACAAAGAACCTGCAAACAAGAGTGTGCTTTGGATGATTGGTGTTTTGAACTTAGAGGTGTGTGAGAGCAAGTATCAGGCAAGCGCTACCAGCATCGCAAGGTGTCTTATTGGGGAGAATATCCCCGGCTCTGCCCTGATCTGTGAGTGTGGTTCTGTGGTGAAGTAATACCAGCTCCCCTCCCCCTCGCCCCTCAAGCATGGGGTCAGGTGAGGAGAGTATCCACGCCTTCAGGACTGTTGTGTGGATGGGTAATATTTACAACAATGAGTACTACATACACCTTCAAGTGATTGGTGAGGGGAGTACCCTCGGCTCCAGGACTGATGCTGTGAACGAGTGTGTGTGTGTGTTGGGAGGGGGGGGGGAAGACTAGACGAATATTAGCAATTTTACATGCGTTGTTTCTCGGAGGAGCCATTTGTCTTAGAGCTTTTTGAAATGGAAAATGTAAATAATATGTGTGAGTTTTTGTTGATTTTCATTCTGGTAAATTATACAAATGTTACTAAATGAAATATTGGTTGTACTTTTTTTTTATAAACCAAACTTAGTGGCATTTTTTAAAGAAAAATATATTGCCACAATTATATAGGAAACTATACTTTCATATTTTATTTGTATTGACATTGCGCCAGTCTTGGAAAGAAAAATTACAATGTCGAATGTCTTCTTCCTGGTTTCGTGTGAATGTTTTGTAATTAATAATTCCCATCCTTTCCTCATCCCAGGGGCTAGTGTGGGTAGGATTGGCGGAGGTTGAGATGGGAAATTGTGGTAGATCGTGTGGTAGGAGGGGAGATCAGCCACAACACGACAAAAACACAGATAAATGAAAAACCGCAATACTAAAAACCTATATCGAAGGACATGACATGACAATAACAAATAAAACTCTGTACAGGTAATGAACAAAGATGTCACAAGAAGGCACAACAGGACAATAACGAATAATTTCAATACAGATAATGTAAGCAACACTTCACGACGTTACGGGGTCTGCAATAAAATTTTTTAGATTATGCTAAACGGCTGTTCTGCTAATCGTTGCCAACACCCCTGTCAAAATTACATGACTTAGACATTTTTTAGCACATTATTTGCAAAAATACGTGTTTTGAAAGTTTGTTACACTTTCAGCCAGAGAGTTTTAGTGTAACGAGGACGTGTTTAAATGCACAACATAATATTTTGAAATAAAATCATGGATCTGTTGGGAAATTAAATGTAAACATAACTCATAATTGCTGTTTGATCACATTGAATCATGACCCAATGGTGAAAACATGTGCAAAAAACGAACATCAGTGTACGTCATCTAATCTACGATTTCTACGTGTGGCCTGTGGTAGGATACCAAACGTTCAGTGTTTTCAAAAGTGTGTTCTGGACCGGGAACCATGTATAACCTTTAACTCGTCGAAGCGATGCCAACGGAAATACTAAGCATCAGCTCTGCGTAAACAAGGCTCTCTAGGAGACTTGGGTGGTCCGAAGCGCTATACTCTCCTCCGGATTGTTTGTTTATTTGCGCTAGCTAGCTTCACTTTCGTCTGGGGAGAGTGGGGGCGAGCACACTACCCCTTTACCATATCTTCTCTTCCACCCCCCGTGTCTTATATCCAGCTGCAGGCAGGACTCGTCCTCTTACCGTAGACGCGACTTCACTCTCCTCCACGATGCACTGCTATTTCTGGCCCCGACTCGTGTTCCGTCTGCGCCCTCAGGGGTTGAGATGTGACGTGTGGTTCTACTCTCCGGAGCACTTGCATGCCCTAGTCTGGCGGAAATGGTTATAGTCTATTCGCTGTTTTTTCATACGTTTTTAATCAAACATTTGAAAAATCACCCCATATGATGTGTTTGATTGTTTCTTAAATATACGATATATCACAAGCGTTTTATATTTGTGTTAACATAAAAGTACCTTATTTTTTGTTGAATTTAATTTTTACTTATATTTAATTTATAAATCATATTTCATTTCTAATTAATATTAATAAAACAGAGAAAGTAGGTGTGATTATAGTCCTTAGTAAGAAATAGTTCTTATACAAAATATTACACTAAGTGCGCACTAATGCGGTGCGTTGTCCATTTGGCATAATTTTCTAGACTCAGTTAAGGATTTTTATACTCATATTAGGAACAAAACGAAATTTCTTATGGAAGAGTTTGGCATAGGGAACATTTCTGTAGCAAGGTTCGCTGGTGTTCCAAAAAGGTCGCTTTTAAGCTGGCAGTAAATGGTAGTTTTTGACTGGAAATTTGGTATATGCTTGCCCCAGTCAAAATTTAAAGTATTATCGTTAATCAAGCCCTCAAGTGGTTTTTTAAAGAGCAAACAGTAAAAGTACAATTATGTTTGTCATTGAGCTTATTTCAATAGAAAAATGTTACGAATTTAAGTGCTAAATAAATATAACTGTCATCAAAAGGATCTTCGTACTTTTCTCCTTTCGCTTAAGAAAATTGCGCAAGAAAGTCATAAAAATAATATTTTTAATAATTTCGCTATTGTTTTTATTTAGTTGTTACATTAAAATAAAATAATTATGTAAGTTGGCATTTTGCTATTTCCAGTTTACTACAGAATTTTAACCACGTGTAAATATATTTCGTTATATTTCTACTCTAGCACGAAGAACCAAGTTTATTCTTTACGTAGGTTCTTACAGAATACAAATAAGAATAATTTATACAATTACATTTATTTTATGAAAATTGCTATTGTCTTATTTATTTACATTAAAAAAAACTAAGAAAAAACTGTACACATGCGACACCAGTGCACTCTGGCGGCGAAAATGTTTACTTGTCAAACTAAAAGCTTTGAGCTTCCCAACTTGAGTAGAATAAGCTTTAACTCGTTCAATCTCTGTTTGCATTAGGCGGAGGAATTCCCTGGAAGTATAACTTTAGTAGGTCTTCAAAAAGGTTGGAAGTAAACGTGAATGGACTATACCACTGCCTTGTGTTCGGCAAGCACGGCGTCATACCTGGCGTCACAGTATCGGTGTCTGTCAAATAGCGGACTGTAGAAAAACCCTTGTTTGGTGTCTGTCATGCATGTTTGGGGCGATTCTTCTCATTGTTTAGTAGATATCAAAGAGATCAACCCAGCAACCGGTGTTCGGAGTGGGCGAGCAGTGCGTGTTTTGACATGTTGTAGAAAAGGCCGGATCGTGAGGAGATGTCCATCGTCTCTGGAATACCCACGAGCACGTGACGTCACCAAGTTTACACAAACCCGCACCACTGGATAAACCCTCACCTTCGCCACAAGCTTTAACAATAAAATTTACATAGAGAATTATATGTCGAATATAAAAGTAAAGACAAGACGACGGCTACATTCTTTTTTCTACTGACAGCGCTGAGGTTATTGACCAGCCAGAAACTATTTAGGAACGTCAATAGTGAGTTAGTGGTCTCAGCGGTGGAACACTCGGCAGCAGAGCTAGTGGTAAAATAATGGCGCCCGCTATACCCTACGAGATTTGTTGTCATGTCATTAGCAATATACATGTGTTCCGATAAGGGGATTAAGTGGAAAGATTATGGGGAAATTGGCGCAAAGGGATGGGGCATCGGAGCGTCGGAGCTGTTAATGCTCTGTCATTCCGGTCTTGTCCACCATATTGTATGTCGGTGACATTGACTTTTGACCCCNCGTCGGAGCTGTTAATGCTCTGTCATTCCGGTCTTGTCCACCATATTGTATGTCGGTGACATTGACTTTTGACCCCGGTAGCCTTTAGTCAAAAAAATTAAAATAAATAAAAAATTCAAAAAGTTAATAAAAAAATTCTACAAAAAAAGTATTAACAAATTATTAAAAATTATTTGAAAATTATTTTAAAAAAAAATGAGAAAAACCTAAATTTCCAGAGATCCCTAACACCCCCCTCCCCCATACTCAACATGCTACCTTGGNAAAAAAAAATGAGAAAAACCTAAATTTCCAGAGATCCCTAACACCCCCCTCCCCCATACTCAACATGCTACCTTGGTAGGTACAGTCCACTATCTTGGTAAGCGTCACAGCCACCATCCATCATCTTGGAAGGTGCAATCCGCCATGTTGATAGGTGCAGCCATCCACCAACTTGGTCGGTGCAGTTCGCCATCTTGGTAGGTGCAGACATCCGACATCATGGTGCAGTCTACTTGGTAAGTGCAGTCCGCCATCTTTGCCGATGCAGTACGCCATCTTGGCAGGCGTCACAACCACCGTACGCCATCTCAGTTTTTTCGTTTGGAATTTGTTTATACATTACTGGATTTTGTCTCTCACCTTCGTTCGACTGCCATATTGGATTTAATATGGATTCATCACCTAGGTGGCGTTAGTGTATGTTGGCGCCCTCCATTGTGGATTATATTTTCAACACCTAGGTGGCGCTATTTTCTCGATTTCGTCACTAGGTGAGCTGCCGATTTAGCCACCAGGTGGAAGCCATATATAATTATGTTTTTTAAGGTATAGGTGGTGATGTTGGCACCCTCCATGTTAGATTCTATTTTCAACAAATAGGTGGCATTAATTTCTTAATTTCACTGCCAGGCGAGCTGCTGGTACCTGCTCATTCTGACGATTTAGCCACAAAGTGTGCCGTTGGCACTCTAATTTATTGTCATAAGAAAATCTGCAATTTTTCATTCCTATTTATTTTAAATATTATTTTTCCAATTAGCAGTATACCTACAAGCATAAATCGGAAATTTACCACACCAGTGTTTAGGAATGACACGAAAACTGTTATGGTGAATTTTTTCCTTGTACACACGTGATAGCGCTCCTGAGCAGGTATATGAAACAGCCAAATGGGTACTGTCATTACCAAATCCACAAAGCAGCCAGGCTAACACTTTCGTATTTGTATACAAATGTATGATAACTGCCACACACTACGCATAGGTTAAAAACTTACATTACATGTTAGGAAGTTTACCAGAAAAATTTCTTACTGTGTAGCACAAAATGAGATTACGAAATTGACTAGCTTCGAAAGTTCGGTACAAACTACCGAAAAGTACGTACTTCTGNTGTAGCACAAAATGAGATTACGAAATTGACTAGCTTCGAAAGTTCGGTACAAACTACCGAAAAGTACGTACTTCTGTACTTAATTCAGTACTTAGTCAAAGTGGTTTTTTATCATGCAGTATTAGGGCAAAACTACGTCCAGTGGCACACAAAATTACTGTTTACTCACTAGTTTCAGACAGGAAAGAAAATTCCGCCGCCACTGCGCCTCTGTCTCATCTCACCTTATCAATAATGCTTCACGATGGCCGGAACGACAGGTGTGTTTCCCGTCACCCTCAACCACTTGGGAACTAAAAGAACAGATTGCAGAACAGGTAAATACACAGAGGTGAAATGGTTTGTATGTCCGTTTTATGTGGACCTACCCATTCGTTGATTGGCTGGCGCGAGGCTCTGGAAACGTACTAGTGCCTGATTGGCTATTGCACGCTACGGAAGATTTTCTGTTAATCGGACTGCTACTTGGCAAGTCAGTTACCAGGTGTTGACTGGCGAAGACGTTGCGCCGTGTTGCTGGGTAGGTAGGTAGGGTTAAACGTATCGTCGACAGCGAGAGAAGCAGGAACGGGGAAGGAATCGGTCTTGGCCTGTAGTAGAAAAACATCCCAGATTTTAGCCTGTATTGATTTCGGGAAACCATTGGAAACTGAAATTAGGAATGCTGGACCGGGAATAGAACCCAGATCGTCCCGAATGTGAGTCCGAAGGTGTGCCACTGCTCCATCTTGGTATAAGACGTGTTGCAGGGACGAGAGGCGTATGCAGCTGGAGCACAGAGTAGACAAATGAACAGAAACAAAATGACACGGCGGTTCCTTTGATTGGTTACAGAAAATATACACTGAAGAGCCAAAAAAATCGGTACAGCTGCCTAATATCGTGTAGGGCCCCCGCGAGCACGCAAAAGTGCCGCAAGACGACGCGGCATGGACTCGACTAATGTCTGAAGGTATGCAGGAGGCAATTCACACCATGAATCCTGCAGGGCAGTCCACAAATCCATAGGAGTGCGAGGCGGTGGAGATCTATTCTGTACAGCACGTTGCAAGGCATCCCAGATATGCTCAATAATGTTCATATCTGGTGATTTAGGTGACCAATGGAAGTGTCTTAAGTGAGAAGAGTGTTCCTGGAGCCACTTGGTAGCAACTCTCGACGTGTGGGATGTTGTAATGTCGCATTGTCCTGCTGGAATTGTCCGCGTCCATCGGAATGCACAATGAACATGAATGGGTGCAGGTGGTCAGACAGGATGCTTACGTATCTGTCACCTGTCAGAGTCGTATCTAGACGTATCAGGGGTCCCATTTCACGCCAACTGGACACGCCCCATACCATGACAGAACCTCCACCAACTTGAACAGTCCCCTGTTGACATGTAAGGTCCATGGATTCATGAGGATGTCTCCATACTCGTACACCTCCATCCACCCGATACAATTGGAAACGAGACTCGTCAGACCAGGCAACGTGTTTCCAGTCATCAACAGTTCAATGGCGGTGTTGGTGGGCCCACGCGAGTCGTGTAGTCAACAACGGTACACAAGTGGGCCTTCGGCTCCGAAAGCCCATATCAATGATGGCCCGTTGAATAGTTCGCACGCTGGAAGTGGTTGATGCCCTAGCATTGAAATCTGTGCCAATTTGAGAAAGGATTGCACGTCTATCACGTTTAATGATTCTCGTCAGTCGTCGTTTGTCCCGTTCGTTCACGATTTTTTTTTCTGGCTGCAGCGATGTCGAAGATTTGATGTTTTACTGAATTCCCGATATTCACGGTACACTCGTGAAATGGTCGTATGCGAAAATCCAAATTTTATCGCTACCTCGGAGATGCTTTGTCCCATCTCTCGTGCGCCGACTATAGCACCAAGTTCAAACTCACTTAAATATTGATAACCTGCCATTGTGGCAGCAGTAACCGATATAGCAACTTTGCCGGACGCTTGTTGTCTTATATAGGCGCTGCCGACCGCATCGCGTTACTCAGATTGGTCCCATACCTCTGTTATGTGCATACGCACGCCTATACCAGTTTTTTTTTTTTTTTTGGCTCTCCAGTGTACTACATACCGATACTGGACAGCTCCAATATATCTGCGAGAAAATATGGCAGTGTTGTAACCTCCAGCCAGCATACTGCAGCACCTCTGTCTAATACTACACTTTAATGATATTAATGATACAATACCAACAATATGGATATGAAGATGAAACGTTCTTTTCACTCCGGGAAACTTATTGGCAAAAATTACCATTGGCAAAAATTAACCGACGAAAATTAATTCCTAATATGTCAAAAGGTTTAAAATTGAGGAATATTTATTAACAAATGACAGTTACTATTAATTTTGAAATATTTCAGAAAATATAATTATAGTAACACCTCTCACAAGTAGATTTTTTCACACGCTCGCCTGTGATATTTATATAGAGCTGTCTGGTATTTGTCTCTAGCATATTTGGTTACAGCATGCTACAAAAGTTTATTGCCTGGGTGGCCGGCTGTCGAGTATGTTGCCAGGCGCTGATTGGCGAACGGCCGCAGCGATTCGATATGTTGCTGACCAGTGACGTGATTTTACTGACGCGTGCGGCTGTAATAAACGGTAGAGGCAAGTGTTTCATCTCTGTATTCTTAAGTAATTTGTGGCTGGAGTTGGCGATGCAAGCCTTCTTTCCTAATCTCTCAGCTCGACTCAAAAGGGTGCCGCAGTGACGCAATGACTAGAGAGCTTGCCTCCCGAGAAGGCAAACCGGTTTACATTCCCGGCGGAATCGCTCCCGGAGTTTCACCCGTGGCAATCGTGCCGGACGTTGCCACTGGTCGGCGGGTGTTCTCGGGGATCTCCCGTTTATCCGCACAACCATTCCGGTGCTGCTCCCTACTCACCTCACTTCGTCCTCGTTGGCTAGCAAAACCTCTACGATGAGAGCCGCCTAAACCTCTCAACTCCACCTCACACAAAAGTGTAAAGGTAGGCGGCGCCCTTGGGGAGTTAACGAGACACAATTATAAAGAAAATAAATACATAATTCATTAGAAAACCTCGCGGCGGTGAGGCAGGTCTGCTCGTCTCCATAGACAAGAGGCTGGTGTGGGCAGAGGAAGCAACAGCGGGTGGAGGCGGAGGGGCCACGGGTCACTTGACCCCTCTGACTCGTGATGTCACCTACTCGTCGCCCCCTCTGGGCGGTCGTGTGCTGGCGAATCCTCTATAGTGTTGCCAACGTTTAGACAGAGAATTTCACTAGGCCACGAGTGAAAATCTGCCACACTGAAAAAAAAAAGATTTGTTTGTGGCTACAAAAACTTTCGCTTTCCAAGGCGAAATGTTGTTGTTGGTAAAAACAGATTGTGGTGCCAATAGCACATAGATTGACTAGTACGAAAGTTAATTAGTTATCACTAACATATTTTTTATTAAAAAAACGTTTATTGGCTGCCACTAAATATTTAGTTGCCACCAACGGCATTCATGTTATCCACCGTGAAACATTTTGCTGCGACTGCAAAACTACATACGTTATACAGCATGAGTATAAAAGAATACCCCAACTTTAAAGGTCTGTAATATCAAAACCAAACAACCTACAACCTTGGTTGACAAATGAAATTAACCATGGAACTGTGAAGTTTGTTTACCATATATTCATAAATGTTTAATGTGACCACCACGAGTGGCCCGAACGACATCTACGCGATAATCAAACTCGTTCCACACTCTTGTCAGCACGTCCGGTGTTACGGTTTGGATGGCGTCCGTAATTCTTGTTTTGAGGTCGTCAATGTTAGCCAGCAATGGTGGACGAAACACTTGATTCTTTATGTACCCCCATAGAAAAAAATCGCACAGGATAAAATCCGGGCTTCTTGGGGGCCAGTGATGAAGAACCTGGTTACCAGCTGCTCCTCGACCAATCCAGCGTTGCGGCAACGTCTCGTTCATGTATCAGCGAACAGCTAGGTGCCAATGGGGTGGAGCACCATCCTGCTGGAAAATGAAGTACCCCACCGCCTCTTCTAAATGAGGAAANAAGCTAGGTGCCAATGGGGTGGAGCACCATCCTGCTGGAAAATGAAGTACCCCACCGCCTCTTCTAAATGAGGAAACAACTATTCTGTAAGCATGTCCAAATAAAGGATTCCAGTAACAGTTGGCTCGTGAAAAAAGAAAGGGCCGAAAACAGTGTCTTTGGATACAACGCAAAACACGTTTACTTTCGGGGAAGCGCGCTCGTGTTCGATGGTTTCATTTGGGGGCTTCTAACCCCATATCCACATGTTGTGCCGGTTCACATTACCATTTGTATGGAACGTCGTTTCATCGCTAAAAACCAACTTAGACATGCAGGCATCGTCTACCGTCTATGCTGGCCACACAAAGGAAACATCAGACCATCCCCTTCACATTGACGCGTCGAATGCGAGCTCGCTTCCCCTTCACCAACTCAAACCGAGAGTTAAGAACGCCATCCAATCCGTATCACCGGACACGCTGACAAGAGCGTGGAACGAGTTTGATTATCGCGTACATGTTCGGGCCGCTCATGATGGTCACATTGAACATTTATGAATGTATGGTTCACAAACTTAATGGTTCCACGGTTCATTTGATTGGTCTTAGTTCCAACATCCAACAAACTAAAACTATAATATCTGGAAGAAAGTTGGGGTATTATTTTATACTCGTCCGGTATTCTGCGCATGTGCTCTGGCATATTCGAAGTGGCCACGTCTGGCCACGACGCCGTATTTGTCAGTGTTCAGTTCTTTGCATCAGATTACGAACTAATTCATGAGGGATATTCTTAATACTTATGAACGGATTATATAATTCCCTAATTTCAAGTAAGTAAATGTTACAAGAAAATTATTTCAGAAAACCAACTTTCCATGAGGGGAAGTGCGCAATCTTTGTCGTGTGTGACAATTATTAGATTTCTGTTATATACATTCTTAAGACAATGCTTTAACGTCGAGCCAGGTAGCGTAATGGATCCACGCTAGAGAGGTCAAAGGTCCAAATTCCACTCATGACGACTTTGAATTTGGTGTTATTTTTTTAGACCATTTCTCCCTACAAAAGCCCACAACCCGCAAAACACTTTTGTGAACCTCACTAACCACTAATGCTGCTATCATCGTAACATTTTCGCTACGACTAACAAACGCATTATTGCCTACAACACACTGAATTTATTTAACACAAAAGTCATTTTGTAGTTTCCAATAAATACTGAAATGACAAAAAAATGTTGTTGGCACTAAAAAAATCTTTTGTTAAGTCTATATCGACAAAAGAATTTTGTGGTCGCTAACAAATTTTTTTTTTNTGTTGGCACTAAAAAAATCTTTTGTTAAGTCTATATCGACAAAAGAATTTTGTGGTCGCTAACAAATTTTTTTTTTTGGTCACCTCAAAACTGTTTTGTCAGTGCAGAATCTACTATGTTAAAAAAATATATTTCATCATGTTNTTTTTTTTTTGGTCACCTCAAAACTGTTTTGTCAGTGCAGAATCTACTATGTTAAAAAAATATATTTCATCATGTTGCGGACAAAAGAAGTACCCATATTTTAAATTCAGATTTTAATAGTAGTTTGGCATATTTTGAAAACTTTATTTAACACAGATGAATTTATATACATATTTATATTATGCAGCAGTAGTGATATAGGCTATTCACGGTAAAGTGAACACTTTTTGAAGCCGTCTCATTTGGAATAATATTCAATAAATGAATGTTCTTGTTAATTTTCGATTCCGATGAAATATATGCTTTGTGTTTATTATTTACATGGCAATATTTATTTTAAAAGTGGTTAAGGTAGCTTATAGAAAAAGTAACTAGGTCTTCAAAAGTGCTGACTTTACCGTGAACATCCTNTTTAACACAGATGAATTTATATACATATTTATATTATGTAGCAGTAGTGATATAGGCTATTCACGGTAAAGTGAACACTTTTTGAAGCCGTCTCATTTGGAATAATATTCAATAAATGAATGTTCTTGTTAATTTTCGATTCCGATGAAATATATGCTTTGTGTTTATTATTTACATGGCAATATTTATTTTAAAAGTGGTTAAGGTAGCTTATAGAAAAAGTAACTAGGTCTTCAAAAGTGCTGACTTTACCGTGAACATCCTATAGTGACAAAAGTTACCAAGAAACTCAACCAACATCGATAATGTAAAAACAACCGTAATCATGCAATGCCCCCATCCATGAATAACAACTANTGTGGTCGCTAACAAATTTTTTTTTTGGTCACCTCAAAACTGTTTTGTCAGTGCAGAATCTACTATGTTAAAAAAAAATATTTCATCATGTTGCGGACAAAAGAAGTACCCATATTTTAAATTCAGATTTTAATAGTAGTTTGGCATATTTTTAAAACTTTTTTTAACACAGATGAATTTATATACATATTTATATTATGTAGCAGTAGTGATATAGGCTATTCACGGTAAAGTGAACACTTTTTGAAGCCGTCTCATTTGGAATAATATTCAATAAATGAATGTTCTTGTTAATTTTCGATTCCGATGAAATATATGCTTTGTGTTTATTATTTACATGGCAATATTTATTTTAAAAGTTGTTAAGGTAGCTTATAGAAAAAGTAACTAGGTCTTCAAAAGTGCTGACTTTACCGTGAACATCCTATAGTGACAAAAGTTAGCAAGAAACTCAACCAACATCGATAATGTAAAAACAACCGTAATCATGCAATGCCCCCATCCATGAATAACAACTANCCAAGAAACTCAACCAACATCGATAATGTAAAAACAACCGTAATCATGCAATGCCCCCATCCATGAATAACAACTACAAGACTATGATAGAAATGTTTATCCCATCCATGTCCACCAATTTATTTATTTCCTTTCAGTAAGCTATCTACCACACCACGACATGTTTTTAAAACACTATATTATCCATTGGCCACCAAGTAATATCTTTGTCTACTGGGTGGGAATTAAAATCCGCCAAATATTGTGGAAAATCCACTCAGTTGGCAACACTGATCCTCTCTCAGCCGAGCAGTGTCTGTCCCCTGCTATTGTCCATTTCGTATAACTTCAGCAAACGTTGACAATTCTAGAAAAATAGGGCAGCCAGAATGTATCCCTCCACCTCCTCTGTTTTGTCAGTGATGAAAACAAGGTTTGCAAACAAACTCTACGAGACCAATGGGAGGCAACGAAACACTGACGACTTCAGTCCAGTACTTAATGTAGGCTACTATAGCTGGTTACCATTCCAACATATTTCATTAATTTTTTGTTATGACCATGTAATACAGTTAGAGTAGTGTAAATATGTTTCCTCTGGCACAGGACTTCAGGATTCAGAGTTCGGAGTTGTCTGCCATGACGTCACAGGCGCGGCTAGCGACCATGTTGTTCAGTGCAGTCCTCCATCTTGGTAGGTATCACAAGGGTGGTCATGTTGGTAGGCGCAATTCGCCATCTAAGTAGGCGTCTCAGCCAGCGCTCGATGCCATGTTGGATGTACTTTATTAAATAATATTAAAAATATATGATTTTATAAAATATTTATAAAAAATTAACACCCACCACTACCCATCCCCTCACCACACACCATCCCCTCCCCATGCCACCACCCCCATCCTCCCCTTAC
>NQII01000312.1:22722-34428 GCA_002778355.1 Clitarchus hookeri | reverse complement strand
AAACGTGCGCTCACGTCCACGTCCAAGAGCGAAGTTGCAGATCACATCACACACATACTGTACATAACAGAGATCACCCAGGGTCAAACAAAACTAACATAAATATTACCAATTAACCGATTCGCATATCAGTTCGATGGAGATCGTGCCGCAGGCAACCACGCTTCCTGTCCGCATCAGTGACGTCGGCGAAGATGAAACTAACGTTTTTAAATTACGGCATGGAAAGTTATTACGGACAAGGTACGAGGGATCATAGCAGGAACAAGCAACTGCGGGAAGACGTGTGTTCCTGTTAGTCTCCTAGAAGAACCCAACGGTCTGCATTTCGAAAACGTGTACCTATACTCGAAATCTCTTCATCAGCCAAAGTACTTACGACTATCGTAAATACTAAAAGCCGTTGCCAGCCTCCATTATTTTCCATTTATTGACAATGACAGGGTCGTGCAGCCAAGCGAGGCTTTACCGAACTCTGTGTTTATTTTCGACGACGTGGCGTGTGAGAAACAGGTGACCATGCAGCAGTATTTCAGCATGGGATGCCATGTAGCAGTGGATTCTATTTACCTATGCCAAATGTATTCATGAATGCCTAAACAGCTTCTGCATGATAATGTGAATTTCCTAGTCCTATTTGGCATGGACGACCTGAATTTACGGCACGTCTACTGGGACCATGTTAACACCGACATTCGACAAATTTAAAGACCTGTGTGCATGTTGCTGGCGCAAACCTCGNTGTTGCTGGCGCGAACCTCATGGGTTTCTAGTTGTAGCAAAAAGTTTCCACTTAAAAAGAGGTTGTACCATATGGGTTTAGATCAGTTCATTAAAGTGCATCAGTGAAGTATGAGGTACTCAGTATCCAAGTTCGGCCATAGCGGTCTGAAGTGGATGCTGGAAAGGTGTATTATATCTACTAATGACCGGAACTGTAGTTCCGGAGGAAAACGAGCAAAGATTTTAGACTGTGCGAAACATGATGGCGATGCCCGGATCGTATCCTTCGTCCGCAGTGTTATCTCGGAGGCATTGTGGCCAGTGGCGACACTTCAAACCAGTATTGAGATGCAGTTGCGCACATAAATTGCAGGTATGGCTCGAATGCGGGCGGTGGCGACACTGCAAACCAGTATTGAGACACATTAGCGCACATTATTGGCAGGTATGGCGCGAATCACTGCCTTAGATACAGCTCTAAGCAGTGTGGGAGAGCGAATAGCCAGCAGTGTTCATACACCTGTGTCAAGCGAATTATACCCATTGGCCGATGACATTAAGCAACTGTCTGCGGTAGGTGGGAAACTCGCCATGGTGGAAGGCCGCCTCTTCGATACCAATATACTTATCACCAACATGGATTTGAGGCTTGGCACATTAATCGAAAAGGTATCCCACCTGACCACCGTCACAACAGGGGACGTGCCCGAAGTCGTGGAAGGTAGGCTGGCCAGCACCACAAAAGTACTGTCTACGAACATGGGGGAGCAAGGTAGTGCGAGAGTTCTAGCAGGCCTAACAGCATTACTGGACGGGCACCTTAATGTAAAGACCGAGTGCGATGATACCCCCGAAGCTGGTATCAAACCTCGTCACCATGGAAGGCCGTATGTTCGCCAACACGAACGTACTGTACACCAAGCTGGACGCCCAGCTGAGCAACGTATCCGGCGATGTAGGGAAACTCGGCACATTAGGCAGTGTGTTTGCAGCTATGGAGAAGAAAATTGACGATGTAGGCGATCAAGTTAGCGGTTTCGCCGCGAAACTAGACAGTCTCCTTAATGACAAAGCCTCGAACGACGTGAGCGAGCTAGTTAGAGTTCTTTCCGCGAAACTAGGCAGTCACCTTAATGACACGACCGCACGGGAAGCAATAAGTAAGAAGTTAGGCGCGAACCTCGGTGCCATCAGTACGATGTCCCTCACCACGACGAAACATTTTCAGATTTAACCAATAACATGCAAAGCATAGTGGCAAGCAAGCTGCCTGCCATGGAAGCTCATCTTACTTGCCAGGCCTGTTACCAGCACGTCCTGTACATGTTTTCATTTTCTCAGATGTATACTGGAGCACATGCAAGCTGTTGTTGCCTTGCCAGGTATACCAACATTCATGTTTTTCACAACATGCTGTATAACATGCTAATTTTTAACAGATGTAAGTGTATGTTTGTCAACACCGTCAGCTTGGCATTCGTTTTGTACGTCATCCATTCTTGATTAACTCATGCTACTGCTATATATATATTCACTTATGTGACTACAACTCTCTCCACACGAGATATTCCTGCTGGTGATATGTATTTGTTACGTCTGTGACTCCATCTATCTCATGTTTCCATCCCCCCGATGTCTTAACGAGATGTTCATCACCACCTTGGCATGTCTGTTTTGTTTCACACTTTTTTTTGTACAGCTCCTGTTTTTATTCTCAGTCATCTTGTCACGCTACTTTACCTTTGGTGGTTCCCACCATACTACTTCTTGTGTCAATTCCAATTGTTCCTATTATTATTATTATTATTAACTTTGTCATGTATCTGTGTGTTTTTATCCACCATACTGCTAATTGTCACACATGTGACTCCTATCTTTTGTCCCACCCTCGGACTGTCTTGGTATCACACTGTAATGCTCTTCTCTAAATTTTATATTTATATTTTTTTTCCCATTGCCTAAAGCACTCGCTTTTCAACTGTCTGCAGCGTTGTAACCAGCCTGTAAACTATACTTGTGATGCTATCAATATATATTTATATATATTGATAGTGTCGTTTGAATAGTGTACTGCCTGGTTCCAAGCCCGGGACCCATCTACGTGGTTATGCCATGTCGATTGTAATTGGGACGACAATGCGGCATAAGGTAAATGTCGATAGGCCAGGATGTGTGTGATGCGGTCTTCCACTTCGCTCTTGGACGTGGACGCAAGCGCACATGTATGTAAGTATGCTGCTGCTCCAGGGAAGGGGGGAGGGTTGAGATAGTGTGTGTGTGATGGTAAGACTTATATATATAATTTCTTTATCTCTCTCGACAAGGCCTTGGCCGGGGGGATGGTGGGTGGATGGGGGGGGGTTATCATTATTATTTAAACTTTTGCAAGGCTCTAGTGTATTTGTCATGGCTGGCGTCTCTCTTGGGAGCCGCTGCGCTCTATCCACTACATCACTGCGGCACCCTAGTGGTGGGTGCCTTGCTGTAAGGAGCCCACCGAGGGTATATGTCATGGCAGGTGTCTCTCTTGGGACACATGTACCCTCCCCTGTGAATGCGGTAGCGCGAAGTTCTGCACGCTATATACTATGCTACAGCAGCCCCTCTATGCAAAATGGAATGCTAGAGCATTACATTTAACTTGCCATCTATCTATTCCATCACTGCGGCACACTCCCCCTCGTAGCAATAGAACACAGGAGTATGAAGTTTTTTACATATGCTCTAGCCACTACGTCACCATGCCCCCCCCCCACCTATTCGAAATGTCATCTACTCGTAACGTCCCATGGCAGGCGTCTCTCTTTGGACACGTCTGCCCTCCCCTGTGAATGCGGGAGCATGATGTTTTAACATGGACTCTATCCACTACGCTACCATGGCCCCCATTGAAATGGAATGCTAGAGCATGACATTTAACTTGCCATCTACTCCATGGCAGGCATCTCTCTAGGGACACGGCTGCCCTCCCCTGTGAATGCGAGAGCGCGAAGTTGCGCTCTACCCATTGTATCACTGAGGCACCCTCCCTTGCTATGGGATGCAAGAGCGTGAAGTCCCGTAGCCCGAGGCTATATCATGGCAGGCATCTCTCTTGGGAGCCGTCGGTGTGTGAATGCAAGAGCATAGAGTTGCGCTCTATCCATTGCAGCACCTCGGCACCACCCCCTTTGAATGCCAGAGCATGACATAACGACTGGGCGTTGTCTTTGGGATACACAAACAACATGGCCGCCTCCTAGGCGTTGGCTTAGGGAGCCATGAACAAACATAGCCGCCAGGGAATGAGCGAGAAAAGATTAATTTTTTGAAACTTTTAAAATGTTAAAAAAATTTAACTTTTGAAATATTACATCTAACTTTTGAAATATTAAATAAATCTTTTAAAAACATTTATTTTGAAAAAAAAATAAATTTAAATTAATTTCGAATAAGAAAATTACTTTTTGAAAATTTTTTATTTTTTAATTTACCAAAATTTTTAACAAATTTTGGAATTTTGGCAAATTTTGGAATTTTGGCAAATTTTGGCACTGGCTGCCAATATGACCGCCGTCGAAGCGGAATGCAAACTCATGAGGTTTGTAATTTCCTTACCAAGCTTCGGTGTCCCTGTGTCCCTGTCATGACGCTGTCTTAGAATTCCCCATTTCTAGCTACTACTATGAATCGTCGATATTTTTTAATGCACATAATCGACATCGATAGTGGGTAGACCGATCCAATGTGTTCTCAGCCACAGATGATCCACCAAATCTNCGTCGAAGCGGAATGCAAACTCATGAGGTTTGTAATTTCCTTACCAAGCTTCGGTGTCCCTGTGTCCCTGTCATGACACTGTCTTAGAATTCCCCATTTCTAGCTACTACTATGAATCGTCGATATTTTTTAATGCACATAATCGACATCGATAGTGGGTAGACCGATCCAATGTGTTCTCAGCCACAGATGATCCACCAAATCTAGTGTCCAGCCAGAGCCCTTCAATATCATTTCTTCCTCCTCGCGGCATACTTTATTTATGCTTTTTTCAACACCAGCTTCGATGTCATCCACATTACACTCAGGTAAGTTAGAGGTCTTGATTGCTTTCTTTTTGTATACATCTGAATTACTATAGCTTCATTCTAGCCATATATTATATTTGTTGACTCAGTATTTTCCCACCTCCTGTGTAAGTTAGTTTATTAAATTTTGTTTCATACAGGTCATAAATGAACAAACATATTTTGTCGAAGTTACCTGATTTGGAGCAACATACGTTTTCAAAAGACCACTGAGTGCTGATTCCTTCAGAAAAAAACTATCTACGCCCAGCATACTTTCTTAGGTTGCGATGCATGGTCGGTGAATTGTTAGGTGTAGCTTAATATTAGTGGGTCGGAGTTGCATTGGGTCCAGCCTTTTTCTGTGAACTACAAATAAGAGGGGTGAACCGCTAGGCCTGCATCATAGGATGGTCAGCCCGTTCACACTGTTCAGATAACTTTTTTAAACAGTTAGTGCGAGTTAACTGTTTAGTGCACGTCCCACATCGATATGGCATGTGAATGGAAATCCTTGCACATGCGTTCTTTTCATTCCTTCGTGCTTCATTATCATTTGTGAAAGTATTGTTGTAGTAGATATATGAAAGGAATCAACNGCTTCATTCTAGCCATATATTATATTTGTTGACTCAGTATTTTCCCACCTCCTGTGTAAGTTAGTTTATTAAATTTTGTTTCATACAGGTCGTAAATGAACAAACATATTTTGTCGAAGTTACCTGATTTGGAGCAACATACGTTTTCAAAAGACCACTGAGTGCTGATTCCTTCAGAAAAAAACTATCTACGCCCAGCATACTTTCTTAGGTTGCGATGCATGGTCGGTGAATTGTTAGGTGTAGCTTAATATTAGTGGGTCGGAGTTGCATTGGGTCCAGCCTTTTTCTGTGAACTACAAATAAGAGGGGTGAACCGCTAGGCCTGCATCATAGGATGGTGCAGCCCGTTCACACTGTTCAGATAACTTTTTTAAACAGTTAGTGCGAGTTAACTGTTTAGTGTACGTCCCACATCGATATGGCATGTGAATGGAAATCCTTGCACATGCGTTCTTTTCATTCCTTCGTGCTTCATTATCATTTGTGAAAGTATTGTTGTAGTAGATATATGAAAGGAATCAAAGAACTGTCCACAGCATTCACAGCTGAGGTTTTCTGCTCTGATGATTTTCCAGTGTGTGTAGCGCCAGTTACCATCCCAGTACATCTCCCATGCAATGTCGGCAGATAGCTTAGCAGGCAGTGAAGGTAGAACGGTACATGTTTAGAGATACCTTGCCAGGTTGCCACTTCGTCGACCAAACTGCGATTTGTATTTTTCACATGCGAAAGTAACATGCTCCACATTCTGAATACAGTTCACCTCATGTCGCCGAGCATGCTGCTTTCAGAAAAAATTTTCTCACAGTAACAACACAATGTTTTGGAATACGTTTCATCTTGGGTCCAGACGATGCTCCCTTCTTCCCAGTCCGAATATCATATGATCCATACAGTCCCGATGTAGCTCTACATACAAGCCATCGAAATGTAGCACATCATTCAAGTAGGTAATCTAAAAAGCAAACAGTAAAGAAAAGCATGCGATGTTTTATAAAGTGAAAAACTTAAAATATCATAGCAGACAAGATTTCGAAAAGAATGCAAACAATAAATATACATCTACCTCAAGAACAAACATTAAAAATACCGATATAAAGGTCACACGTTTAAACAAAGAAAGTGTTAGAGGGAAGAACTCTTAAGTGCACCCTCGACATGAAATTACACAAAATTATGAAGAAACCCTCCACATATTCATGGAAAGTTCAGTATAAAAAATCAGTAAAATATACATATTAAATATTAGCACCCTAAGCAAGTCAAAAAAGGATCAAGAAATAAACTGGTGGAGAAAAAAACTGAAACTATTTAATAACTACATGAAGCCAAGACCGTAACATCGAGCCTTCCCAATCCTGATTCGTACTATGTTTGAGAAGAAAATTACGGCGCGTGAAAATAAAATCATACTGGAAATTTATATAAAAAAAATACCTGTACTGCTAAATACAGAGACAAATCGTCATGCCTATCACAATTCACATCACGAGTTTCCGGAATTGTTGTAAGCAGCCAGAGCATTGCGTTCACATTCCACTCATATACACACCAGTCCGTTAACAGTGAGAATTAAGCTTATTGAACAGCCTTTACATGCACCATCATTTTTATTTTATTTGCACCTGCAATTCGCGCAGTACCTTAATATAATGCGATGAACTATATATGAATAAAGATAAACTGGAGGAAGAAATTATCCGTTCATTTTTATGAAGCAGGTACACGCCTCCTTTCGGAAAAATATCGAAAATGCCTAAAGAAATAATATAACACTATTAAAATCGATTAAGTTAGCGGCATGTAAGAGAGTAAAAGTCTCCTCCCCTTAATATCGAATGCATGTTTATGAGTCAACGTGACCGATAAGTCTTCCAAATTTTCTTTCCGATCGTCGGTGATATTTCCAGGCGAATAAAGCTACAACAAGGTAAGTTTCGTGCTCAGAATTTAATGGGGTAAAGTTCATACCTTCAATTTGTCGGAAACACATTTTTCCCCTCTCGGCCATTCATCGGACCATAGACATATGTACATCTCTACCAGTAAAAAAAAATTAAAAAATCAGCGATGCAGGTATCCAAAGTGAGCTCGTATATTCCTCCCATGATATCACATGGGCGAGCGAAAAAAAAACTGTGTGCAGAAACCAATCGTGTTCTGTTTCGCACCTTCAAATGCAAATCATCATGTCTGTGACACTGGTGTATGTACAGAGGTCAGAAACGCGAACCTCCAGTGCCTGGTATGTACGAAAGAGACAGTAATATGTAAAGTGGGCCGCGAAACACATATTGAAGGCCACGAGGCTCCACCAAAATGTGTAATGCTTACCGCGAAAAAAAAAAAAAAATTTCAAGCACCCAAAACCGCGAATGCTAATAAAATTTGCGTTCAGCACCAATAGAAATATGTCTCGCCGAGCATGCTGGAACACTGAATAAGTACATAGTTTGATGCATATATGGCGGCATGAATCCATTGCGATATTCGTATTACCTGGCAGAAAATAATCTCAGCTCATATATCATGGATCCCCGATTCCTCGATTAGCAAAAGTCGTCAATGCTTCAAAAAAGAACATTTCAATTTATATTGCCATATGCACTGTAATTGTATCGTATAGCTGCCCCACTCCACCAATTACTCGTCATAACTCGACCAGTCATTTGATTTTGTGCAACACCCTCTGCTACCTTAAGATCCCCCCACCCCCCTCATTTTCCGCTCCATCGCCACCATTCATCGACATTGCCCGCCTGCAGGGCACTGGTAACTAATGTTTTCAGCATCTACCACCAGAGCTATGTCATGTCGCCCACTTCCCAGCCCTTTCCTCCACCCCTCCGCTTCTAAATCATCTTCTTGCCCCTCCATTGCATGCTTGCAGTAGCATTTAAAGGCTCGGGACTTAGTCTTCCGCCTTTTGCTGCTGTTGTCGTCACTAGCTCGCCTTAGAGTATACAGTTTATTTTTCGTCTAGAGTTTTATAAGATGTTTGCGTGCTGTCCTAGTGGACAGAAAATAATTTTAAAACTTTACGCAAGAACAAAACGCAATAAAATTTTTCAGAAAATTTAAGTTAACGTGTAAAAATAGTTGGATTGTCAATAAAATGAACTATTGTAAAACAAAAGTGGGGTTTCTCAGGCCTCATACATTTTAAACATTCTAACAACCGTTTCGAAAAAACATTATTTACAGAATACACAAACTTACTGTTCACTTTGTGATTCCTAGACACATGTTATTCTAAGGCAAGCATTAGACTTCACTTGAATCACTCTCGACTGCCCCTCATGCAAAATAATTTATCTGTTGACTTTTTAGACAGTATCGTTTTCAAATACATACAAAAAATATTTTGTGCCCTTTGAAGAGAGAAGAACCGTGCTAAAGAGAGCAAGTAAGAGTAAATTAATGAGTCTGTATTTCTNAAAACATTATTTACAGAATACACAAACTTACTGTTCACTTTGTGATTCCTAGACACATGTTATTCTAAGGCAAGCACTAGACTTCACTTGAATCACTCTCGACTGCCCCTCATGCAAAATAATTTATCTGTTGACTTTTTAGACAGTATCGTTTTCAAATACATACAAAAAACATTTTGTGCCCTTTGAAGAGAGAAGAACCGTGCTAAAGAGAGCAAGTAAGAGTAAATTAATGAGTCTGTATTTCTNCATTTTGTGCCCTTTGAAGAGAGAAGAACCGTGCTAAAGAGAGCAAGTAAGAGTAAATTAATGAGTCTGTATTTCTTTAATTTTCGTTAAATATAAAAAGGTTTATTTACCAATAACTTTAAGGGCAATAAAAAACTTTACAAAAAACTTTTTGTAGCATGGTGGCCCGGTATAAGATGGACAATGTGTTTTCAATTTAAAAGCGATTTCATGAAAGGTCGCCAAGACACTCCTAAAACCAATGAACGTGTAGAACCTTACCCCTTTCAATTGACCGGCACCACTACAAGTGGCCGCGTTAAGGAAAGAAGTTGTGGCATGGAAACAAGTTTAGTTTTTCACACAGTTTCAATGTGTCCTTCAAAAGATTCTTGAAAACGGCTATTTAAGTTCACAGAGTGTTTTTGAAACCAACCTATGAAAAGAAAAATCCCTGTCTTCATTCGCATACATCATAACTTAAGTGTTAGCTGGAATACCTACAGCAATGTCGCCAGCGGATTGGGATAGTCACCAACGATGACCTTAACGAAGAACATTTTCGTTGTTGTAATCTGGGGCCGATGCGACGCACTGAGCGACCGTGGATAAATTTAAAACCATGGTACGACTACTTGTCTCATTCCTATATCCAGAGCCATGCATGCGATTGACCACGAACATTTGTTTGGAAGCTAGTTACAGAGAATTTTATTTTGTATCACATCTAAAAATGAATAAATTTTAATACACGTTGCCACAGAATACGTATGCATACAGAAGAGAAATGGCGTTGCAGATGATCTTATGTGTGCGTGCCCACTGGCTGATACGTTGAGAGAGACTCTGAAACAGGCCTTGCCTCTGACTGGCTACAGCATGCTCGGAAAGATTGCCTACTGGCTGAGCAGCCGGCTGGAAAGTAGGTTATAGTCGATTCACGGTTAGTTCCAACTTTTCGGAAGCCCTGTTCAAGTTTAATTCCAGAATATTCCTCTGCCTCATGCAAACAGCTGAACGAAATATATATTTAACCGAGTCTGGGAAATTACACCAAAAGGACAATACACCGTATTCGTGCGCACTCAGTTTAATAATACTTTGCATAAGGACTTTTTCGTACTTGACATTACCAACACCCATATTTTCTCTGTTTTTATTAATACTCTTTATAAATGAAATATTATGAGTTATTAATAAAATATAATTAAAAGTTATATTTAACCAAAAATAAAATACTTCTATTTTAACAGAAGTATAAAATGATTGTGATAAATTTAAGAAACAACCAACATGGTCTGATTTTTCAAAACTTTGTTTCAAAAAAGCGTGAAGAAACCGCGAATAGACTATACAAGGCAATGTTTGGTGAACGGCGTTACACCGTGTTTCTGGCCAGGGGTTCCCGTATTGCTGGAATGGTTCACGATATTAGTGGCTGTTTCACTTCTGTATTATTAAGTATTCCTGGTTTTTTCGTTAGCGATTTGATGGACTCATGGAGACTAGTCATCAGATACGTTGCAATATTAATTTTTGCATGTAGCCTTGTGATACGCAACGAGTGAGTCAGTGGTTTGCCACGAAAAACAAAATGTAGACGTATGTCTGTAAACTATCTGAATTCACTTAAGAGTACAGAAATGAAACACGGACTTCAGCCACACATGCGAGACAATTGATGCTACTAGCTAACGACACAGCATGACGACGTTCGTCAATCAGCACCTGATAACTACACACATATATAGGTTGTTCACGGTAAAGTGAACACTTTTGAGGCAATAGTTTTTTTTTTCCTTTCAGCTAATTTTTTATCCTTTAACCACCTTCTTAAATAAATATCGCCATGTAAGTAATAAACACAGTGTGTATATTCCACCCCANGCAATAGTTTTTTTTTTCCTTTCAGCTAATTTTTTTATCCTTTAACCACCTTCTTAAATAAATATCGCCATGTAAGTAATAAACACAGTGTGTATATTCCACCCCACTACGAAGTTAACGTCGAAGGCTAAAATAAAATATATTTATTGACTATTATTCCAAATGAGAGGGCTTTGACAAGTGCTCACTTTACCATGAATAGCCTATAACAGCCGACAACCCAGCCAACAAGGAATTTTACACAGCACGCAACAGCCAATCAGATACAAGGTTTACTTCCAGAATCTCGCGCAGCCAATCAGCGAATGGGAATGTATGTCCACAGAAAGAAAACGCCACACCACCTACCTTCTGTAAAGTTGTCCATTCTGTGGCTTTATGTTCATGATTTGCTGTTCCGTATTCTGGTACGGCGTATCATCTTACATATGAACCACGGACCTCTAGCACTGGTCCAAAAAAATTAGAAAAAAGCTTCTCGCATACACTAATGCAGTAGCAAACCGAACGCGACAGGCGCGAACGTAATATGTTTAAAATATATCGTGCAATCAGACTTTACTTTTGCAAAAAATGGCTTGCTCTAGCATGAACAGGTATTCCAGAAGTGTTAATTTAATATTACGCCAACATTAGTCATCACCAGAGATTGCAAAATGTGTTTGAGTTGAGAGATTTAAAGCGGGTTGTAACAACGAAGTCTTGAGAGCCGATGATGGTAAAATGAGGTGAGGATGGAGCAGCGTCGGAATGCAAGGGTGGGGGAAACGGGAGATCTCCGAC
>NQII01000312.1:2500-22680 GCA_002778355.1 Clitarchus hookeri | reverse complement strand
GAACGGCATCGTCCGACACGATTCCCACTTGCGGAAATTCGCGAGCAACCCCATCGAACCCGGTTCGCTTATGTGGGAGGCAATTAATCTGACCACTACACCACCGCAGCCTATCGCGTGTACAAACCCGCGAATCACAACGTCCGCGCAGTTAATAAGTGAGTTCAGTAGTCCGACGAGAAATTAGGGGTCCTCGCAGGGATCGAACCCGTTATACCTCGACCACAAAACATGTGAGTACAAGGAAGTGAAATGGCGTAGCGCTTAGTTTGATCAGCGGTCATCCTATCATTTTATTGTGTAAAAATAAAAATTAATTTAATATAAAAGTGTGCTTCCTATTCATCAACAATTTTAAATATTCTGCACAAATATTTTCGTGCCAAAAATGAAAGTGAAAGCTCCATTTTCAGTCATGATCACTTTCAAAAAATGCATATTAGAAGCGAAAGTAATTTTCGTGCCAAAAATGAAAGTGAAAGCTCCATTTTCAGTCATGATCACTTTCAAAAAATGCATATTAGAAGCGAAAGTAGAGGACTGAAAGTTGTCGTCGGATATGGAATGTTTTTTAGATACTTTACCTAGGTGGACATATTTCACACACATGGAACCGTTTTTGAATAAGAAGTTTTTTCCTGAATCTCTGCGCACCATTTGGCCAGAATCGCAGTGCTGTTCCATCTCTAGAAAGTACTTATNAAGAAGTTTTTTCCTGAATCTCTGCGCACCATTTGGCCAGAATCGCAGTGCTGTTCCATCTCTAGAAAGTACTTATATTTGTTAAATTGTAACAGTCTGCGGTTAACTTCGCACATTTATTTCATGGAATGTGTACCTTTACCGCATAAANTTAATCACCAAACGAAATGTTGCATAAAACGAAGCCATCTGGTGGCGAAACGGAGTTCGCCGGGTTTGCTAGTATTTGTTAAATTGTAACAGTCTGCGGTTAACTTCGCACATTTATTTCATGGAATGTGTACCTTTACCGCATAAAANTATTTGTTAAATTGTAACAGTCTGCGGTTAACTTCGCACATTTATTTCATGGAATGTGTACCTTTACCGCATAAAAAATTAGCATTAAATAAAATTTCATTTGTCAGCCAAGCAGCACTGTAAAATTGTTACAAGCATCTATAATATCACAGTAGTTTCAGTTATGTATAGAATTTGCCGTAATGTTACCTCTTTGCTGTCGTGCAAGATACATGATACGAGATAAGGATAAATAATATAGGATAGCTGCGTTGCTCTGTATCGTATCACTGGAATGATACGGCACTTTACTAGAATACGAGCAAGAACAGCACGTGTGCACCCACCTTAAGAGATTCAAACTTATACGCCTTAACAATTTGAGGCCTGCACACATATACGTGCATCCAAGAAAAGCTAGAAGTGAGTGATAGCCACACTACAGGAGCACCTGTTATTTTGGTCTCTCTTACCAACGTCCTATTAATCTACTTTGCACCGGACATTACACTGTACTGAACAACGTATTACTGGTTGGTCATCAGCCAGTAGCGTTGCCAGTTCATTTTGCCCCTATTAAATTGTCTTTAACATTTTAAAGGATTTACAATCAATCGTGTCCTTTTGAGTTGTTTTAAGAAAAAAAATGCTTTCAGTCAGAGAAATTATTGTTGCTGAGCTGTAGTGTTCTTGTAAAACTATGAGTGTATATCCGTTTTAGTTTTGTTTTTTAGGGCAAAGGAATCTGCGAAGTAGCGTTGTTCGAGCTGTGTTAAATGCGTGGAGTGTATTGGAGAGGTTTGGGCGGTTCCTAACAGCGAGGACTTGAGATCCGATGAGGATGAGGCGAGGTGAGTATGGAGGAGCGCCGGAATGCAAAGGTGGAGAAACTGGAGATCCCCGAGAAAACCCGCCGACCAGTGTCGTCGTTCGGCACGATTCCCACATACAAAAATGCGAGGGTGACCCCGCCGGGAATCGAACCTTGGTGGGAGGCGAGCTTTCGAGGCGCTGCGCCACGGCGGCCCTCTGGTAAGTGTGGGACGCAAGAGGGTAGGAGGAGAAGTTTGGTACTTGGCTGGCTGCACAATGGCGAGACGAGCAGAGGAGAATCTGTTACAGGACTACATGTATTCAGTGGTTCATAACTTTACTTTTAGATTATATGTGATACTCGATGCGCACTTGTGTATCGGCCTTAGCTGTGTTACTCCGTTGCCATGCTGCTTGCAGGTAAGAGCGTCAGTTAAGTCTTCCGGAGTTTCTGTACCTCGGCTTCCCAGTCGGGTAGGCGAATGTGTATTCACAATCTCTCGTCTCGGTAGCGAGTGACTTAACAGGTTGGTGTTGAAACGGCCCATTGTTCCACGCGAGCTGAGTGCCAGAGACGGCTACTCAGCACCCGGTCACACGAATGTTGCGCAAGTAACATTCTTTATTTTTTCCCCCTCCTTTCGATTAACTTTCTCTCCTCAAGGAAATGGAAGAGGCGTGTTTGTAACGCTGATTAGGACGTGTCCTTGGCATTGGCTATAGTTTAAACTGTTTATTAAGCACTTTCGATGTCAACATTTGAAATATAAAAAATTCCTGCTCATTGTTTTATGTTTTTTGACGTAAATATTGGCTGGAGTACTAACAGTCGCGATTCCATGACAATAAGAAATTTACGTTTCTAATTTTTTTCTCAGTATCACCTAGTGGACGCTTCAATGCTATATTCTGTACACTCCAATGTAGCAGCTTGTATTACTCCGCATGTCCGTGCCCTTGGAAGGTATTGCATATAGTCTATTCTCGGTTTCTTTACACTTTTTGAATCAAACNTACTCCGCATGTCCGTGCCCTTGGAAGGTATTGCATATAGTCTATTCTCGGTTTCTTTACACTTTTTGAATCAAACATTTGAAAAATCAGCCTATATATAACGTGTCTGGTTGTTTCCTAAATTTTTCACTATCTTAAGCGTTTTATACTTGTATTAACATAAAGTATAATTACCTTATTTATAGTAAAAATTGACTTTTANTACTCCGCATGTCCGTGCCCTTGGAAGGTATTGCATATAGTCTATTCTCGGTTTCTTTACACTTTTTGAATCAAACGTTTGAAAAATCAGCCTATATATAACGTGTCTGGTTGTTTCCTAAATTTGTCACTATCTTAAGCGTTTTATACTTGTATTAACATAAAGTATAATTACCTTATTTATAGTAAAAATTGACTTTTACTTATATTATACATATAAGTTATATTATTTAATTTATAAATAATATGAATAAAACAAGGATAAAGTAGGTGTGTTGGTAATGCCTGGTAAGATATATTTAATATGCAAGATAATATTACACTTGCTGCGCATGGATCAGGTGCGCTGTCCCTTTGGTGTAATTTTCTATACTCATACTGCGAAAATATTTCGTGTTAACATATTTTTCAAAACAGTCTATAGTGTCTTGCTATCTTTATGAATGGATGATATATTTCTTAAAAGGCAGTGGCCAGCGAATAACAGACATCCGTTATTAAAGTAGCGGTATTTTCATTGGTGTTTCAAATAAGGAAATTGTTTAGCGTTAATACGGCAACCAATAACAGAAAATACCTTAAGGAATTAATATCATGTATTGAAAACTAACAAGCAGTAAACTTTTCCTGCAAAAAAACAACACCATCTATTATATTAGGGCCTGTGAAAAATGTTCGTTTTGCGCGATGACATCAGCAGTAACTACATATCGAAACTGGAACATTCTCTCTATCGATTTAACCACAGTGTAGGTCCAAACCTCGTTTGATTATGATTTCCTTTTGTGTATAGTTCATATTAATAAGTTTCCTACCTGCAAAAATTTCTCCTGTAATGTGCGCATTTCTTCATCTCTGTAAATGCAAGAGGAGCTAACAATTGTTCGTATAACAATAAATAAATATTTATGAAAAGCAGTGTACTTACAACGCCGTAACGTATGTTTGCCCAATATTATTAATAGTATTCCCTAATAAATTATTAGGAAATTTATCGTGTAAGTGTATATACGTATAATGAGAAAGCTAGAATGGTAAATTGTTTACCTATGCATCCATGGTAGTGAACTGACATTTACTCACGAAAGAGTCATATGAGTAGTAAAGTTTCTGACTTTGTATAGTAGCTACTCTAAACATTCCTATATTTGCAGCCTGATGCCTGGTATTATTTCCATACAATATAAAATTTTTAATTTCCATTACAGTTTAGGAAGTTTACAAGAAATTTTATAATTCATAGCTGTGTTTGAATCCAAGTTGTGTTCTCAACAGCAAACGTCTTCGCTCACGGTTGAATGACTTATGATTAGAGACCTGAAGAATTCGCGGATTCGTTTTGGGACAAGTTAGAACTCAAAACACTTGTGTTTATATAACTTCAGCTATTGGCCCATGCGGTACGTATTTGACACTTTCCTTCCACTGTGACAGCAAGCAACCAATGTAAAGTTGATGTCGGCATATTTGTACATAATACTGTATAGTCTAACCTGCAGTTCATTGAACTCACGAATTTTTCCTGTCTCTACATCAGTTTATCAGACACTTGCTCCTGCTGTGTACTGTGATGACCCTACTTAGTATTATGTATTTTTAGGGCCACCTGCTTTTTGCGAAAAGATTTGTACGCAAGATAGACATCAACATTCTACCTTGTTATGATTCAGTAGAAGCGGGCAAGCCTAGCAAACAGCAGCGACGCGTTGGTATCCAGGCCAGGCGAAGAATCCGAAACACATTGCAGCAATAATAATAGTTTATTAAACATATCAGCGAAGCGACACCGGAGCTCTCCTCCCGGCAGCACGGTATTTGGGACAATAGGCTATATGCACATTTTTTGCTGGCACTTAGTTTTCAATCATTTATGTGTTAGTAATGTATTTACAGAGTATCACGATTAAAAAATTAGTTTTGAAAAAGTTATTATTGAATGAAAGTTTTACGTTCGAAACGCCCCCCAAAACGCGCCTGTCGCGCCTGCTCACTCCGTGACGTTGCAAGTCAGATACAACCTCGGCCGCCGCGTTTTTTTACTTCAGCGGTGATGCGTACTTGGTTAAATTGAAATAGTTTGAAATAATGGAAAGAGAAAATAAACAGTCAAAAATACCAAAATCATCGAAATTGTTTATTGTACCGCAGTGTACTAGTACATTTCTCAAAACACCTGATATAATAATTGTTAGTTACATAAAACGAAACAAATAGGAAGACGTGGCTTAGCGCTGTTTGGCGAGACATTGAGAATGTTTCGCCAAAATCAATTATTTTTGTTTGCGAAGACCATTTTGACGCACGTAATTGTATTTAAGGTGTTTATGTTTCCCCTATGTAGGTAGTCTTAACACCGAACTTCTTAATGTCTACTATTTACATCTGACCTAACCTTCATTACGGTAATATGGTATTGTTTAATACGCATCACGACGCGTTTAGCAATTCGTATGTGATGTAGACGGGACCATATGAAAATATGTTAACCGATTTCATAATAATAAAGGCATACCAATATTTTTACAAAACATTTAGCCACACAATGTAAATTTTACATTTTGTATGTTTATACACTCCAATTTAGGCTTAACAGACGGAATTTGGTATAGATATTTTTTAAAATAATTTAATATAACCTATAACATTCGTTTCAAGAGCACAGCTATCATATTTAGAGCTATATTCACATTGTATGCCTAAATAATAACATGTAACGATGTTAAGCCACGCAAATTAAACATTAAATTATTTGGATGGGGCTCAGAGTCCCTCTTGCAAAAAGTTTGGTTTATATTATACAGTATTTTTTCAAACATAGCAATTTCTTATAAATTTCAGTTGTTTTGATTTTTTTCTAGTTAACTTTCATAAGCCTAACAATTTAAGTTAAATACCAAATTAATTTTTACTTTCAAAACACTAAAATGCATGTTTTTAGAAATGTCTATCAAGGATGATCTTACTTTCATATTTGCCCTTCCCCTTTTTTCTAAGTTACTGAAATGGACGTTACAAAAAATTTACGACACTAGGTCCAAAAAATTGACACTAAATAAGCCNTTTTTTCTAAGTTACTGAAATGGACGTTACAAAAAATTTACGACACTAGGTCCAAAAAATTGACACTAAATAAGCCAACGCGTTTTGCGCAAGTAAGCTGTGCTACTTTTATAACATTTTCCCTTAAATAAACAGAAAGAAAACATCTTTTGAGAATAAAACAAATTCTTAAGCTTTTATTACGGATTTTTTTGCTGTATTTAATCTCATCCCAGGTTTAAAGTGTTTCTCTATATTTTCAGCTTATGTGTACAGTTCTTACAGTTTGAAAATAAAGTGCAGACAGCTATCGTGACGTCAGAATAATAAAGGTATGTTAGGTACACGAAACATAAGAAACAATAAGATAAGCAAGTTATTTTGTAAATAACTTTTTAGTTTCTAAACACTATATTTGAGACCTCAATATAGTGATTATAANAACACTATATTTGAGACCTCAATATAGTGATTATAAACGAGGTGAAACGCGGAAATACAGGTTTGCCGGCCGGCAGCGCGGCGTTCTGCCCGCCGCTGGCCCGCAGCTGCTCGAGAAGTCGTGCTGTGTCGGGTAGTGACTAGCTAGCCTACTGTCACCATACTGCTCGTTATCTGACATTTCTAAAGCGAAAAAAAGAGTTTTATGAATACTGAAACGTGGGTTAGAATCCGGAAATATTTGTTACCTTCTTTCTCAACACAACATTACTTTTATTTCAAATAATGTAGTTAATTTATCACAAACATCAAATATGGCGCGCGACAAAACCGTACGCTCACTGCAGTCGTCTTCATCACAACTTTGTTATTCTTGTGAATGTAATAACTATTCCATATTTCATTTTCCAACTTTGAATCTTAGCAATCGTAAACATAAACACAGATACTAATAATAATACGTNTTTTTTCTAAGTTACTGAAATGGACGTTACAAAAAATTTACGACACTAGGTCCAAAAAATTGACACTAAATAAGCCTACGCGTTTTACGTAGGTAGGCTGTGCTACTTTTATAACATTTTCCCTTAAATAAACAGAAAGAAAACATCTTTTGAGAATAAAACAAATTCTTAAGCTTTTATTACGGATTTTTTCGCTGTATTTAATCTCATCCCAGGTTTAAAGTGTTTCTCTATATTTTCAGCTTATGTGTACAGTTCTTACAGTTTGAAAATAAAGTGCAGACAGCTATCGTGACGTCAGAATAATAAAGGTATGTTAGGTACACGAAACATAAGAAACAATAAGATAAGCAAGTTATTTTGTAAATAACTTTTTAGTTTCTAATCACTATATTTGAGACCTCAATATAGTGATTATAAACGAGGTGAAACGCGGAAATACAGGTTTGCCGGCCGGCAGCGCGGCGTTCTGCCCGCCACTGGCCCACAGCTGCTCGAGAGTGGAGTGGTGTCGGGTAGTGACTAGCTAGCCTACTGTCACCATACTGCTCGTTATCTGACATTTCTAAAGCGAAAAAAGTGTTTTGAGAATACTGAAACGTGGTTTTGAATCCGGAAATATTTGTTACCTTCTTTCTCAACACAACATTACGTTTTATTTGTAATTAATGTGGTTAATTTATCACAGACATCAAGCATGGCGCGCTACAAAACCGTACGCTCACTGCAGTCGTCTTCATTACAACTTTGTTATTCTTGTGAATGTAATACCTATTCCATATTTCATTTTCCAACTTTGAATCTTAGCAATCGTAAACATAAACACAGATACTAATAATAATACGTNACTATTCCATATTTCATTTTCCAACTTTGAATCTTAGCAATCGTAAACATAAACACAGATACTAATAATAATACGTACCCCAATAAAACGTACAAACAAATAAGTTTTAACATGTGATGTAGGCCTACTGTCGCTTTGAAGATCACAACTGTGCGATATGAGACACGTTCTTACCTTTGTAATTTTACACCTTTTATTTCAGGTTCCATAAAACAATGGGAATTTAAGTAATCAAGTAGCATATCGGTATCTACTCGTGGCAGATTGTCTGATTGCGCTTTCACAAAGTTGCCTGCCATTTAAGTGCTGCATGTTTGCAACGTGCCGGGGCCGGCCGCCGGCGTATGACTTGTGACGTATAACCAACGAGAGAGCGTTCCGCATTCATGTGACAGCGGCCGCGAAAGTTACTGTTTTAATACTAAAATAACTTTGTCATAACCAATTTTATTCACAAACGGCGCATTTCTACTTCCATACGCATATACAAATGTGTTCGTATCATTTTCAACTATATTTGCGAAATTTGCATGTTGCCTATTACGCCACCAGAAACTATATAATATTTGGCAACACTTTGTACTGGGTCTGTCTGTCTGTCTATCTGAGGACCGACTCTCAGATGCTCTCTAGACGCAGCTTGGCGTGCCGCTCGTCGCCTTCCGACTCAACACTCACCCTCCGGCGACGGTATCATTCAGGTTAGTCATATAGTGTAATTTTTTAAGACCTCTATCGCCAATACCTTATATATAGTAACTTCCAGACATTGTATTAAATATCAATTCAGTCTTCATAATTAACTTCAGTTCTTCCCTCAGAACAGCATAAAACTTCCATAGCCCCTAGACACTGGTATAAAACAAAACCTAGCAACGTGCACACAAGCAAGTAGCCTTTTGCTATTAGCCGGGTGTCTGTGTGAGGATACGTTCACTATTTGACTGGACCTATCAGAATTCAGTTACTCCCGCACTGAACTTCCCTGACTGGCTGGCAGACATCTTAGATGCGCGAAAGTTCAAATCATCTAACCACGAATTTTTTCTGAACCAACATGTTTTCCAATACATTTAATCGTGGAATCTTTTCGCGAAAACCAGGTGGCCCTATGTATATTTCATGTATGGCAGGTACCATAATTGATTATGTTAATGTAGGAACGTGTTGTTTCATATCATTTTTACCGTAATTTCATGGCTTGCCATATTATATAGCATTATTTATTAGATTAAATAGGAGCCATGGTGGCTGAGCAGTTAGTCTGCTCGCCTCCCACCAAGGCGAACCGGGTTCAATCCTTGGCCGGGTCACCGGGAATCGTGCCGGAGATTCCGTTGGTCAACGGGTTTTTTCGGGGATCTCCCGTTTCCCTGCCCCTTCATTCCGGCACCGCTCCATACTCCCCTCTATTATGCTCATCGTCTCCAAAGACCTCGATGTAAATAACCGCCCAAATCTCTTCACTCTCTTCCTCACTCAGATTAAATCAACTATATTTAATATAAGATTCTGTCGGGGGACGGAAAACTCAAAACCGTGAAAAGAGTGGCCGGCAATTTCCGGCGGCACACCTGGTGTCCAGGCAGCGAGGAGGGCTCTTGCCCATCAACCCCTCCTTTGCTCCCGGCCATCTGCCGCGGAGGGAGTATTTTTATATTATTTAGCTTACGAGTCATAACCAAGTAAATATATGTAAGTAGTATAGTTTGGTAGGTTCTGGAACAGCAGCCAGTGGCAAAGTGTTTCCAGCCGCCATGTTATTTTGCCCACCATCTTGTTACCAGTTGTCCTTTTGTTTCCGACTGACGCACACAAGGCCGGATTGCTCATTTACGAGGACAAAAATGAAAAATTTCGTTGCTTTAAAATAAAACAAAACACTTGGTATTAGGTAGTAGAATAATAAAAAGACAGAACCGCAATAAAAAAGGTTCGAGGAAGCAACACAATAGCCAGTGCTGGCGCGCTTTGCGTCACTGTTTCTCGCACGGCAAGCGTGAGCAAGTTGCGCCCATAACTTTGACGGAGTAACTACGCATGTGTTGTGTTCTGTGTCCGAAAATAGCGAAGTTTAAAACATGGAAGGTGAAGCGTCAAGTGTTTGTTTCTTATTAGTATTGGTTTTTGTCAATTGTTTCAATAAATCAGGTAGTTATATCGATTTGAAAAAAGACATATTTTGTACGAAAANAGGTAGTAGAATAATAAAAAGACAGAACCGCAATAAAAAAGGTTCGAGGAAGCAACACAATAGCCAGTGCTGGCGCACTTTGCGTCACTGTTTCTCGCACGGCAAGCGTGAGCCAGTTGCGCCCATAACTTTGACGGAGTAACTACGCATGTGTTGTGTTCTGTGTCCGAAAATAGCGAAGTTTAAAACATGGAAGGTGAAGCGTCAGGTGTTTGTTTGTTATTAGTATTGGTTTTTGTCAATTGTTTCAATAAATCAGGTAGTTATATCGATTTGAAAAAAGACATATTTTGTACCAAAAAAATAGATATAATTTAGTTTGCAGACTTTTCACAAAAAGTTCCACGTAGTTCCATTACATGTTACAATTCCTAAGTGACAACAACTCATAATAATTACAAAAAATCAAAAAACCGGTCCCCTTCACTGCCCGTTTATTAAATAAAGCTGTTTATTTCCAGGTATTCGCGCTCACTCTACTCTGCAGGAGAGAAAGTTTCATAGAAATGAACTGTTTTTAGTGTTAAGAAACGCTAATTTTTTTAAATTTTCGTCATTAAAATGTAATGAACGATTAGTACAGTACATAGTGGACCAAATAAGCGTAATTGACCCATCTGAGACATTCGTAAAACATTTAAAAGATGTCGTGAAAGTGCTTGTGACAAAATGGCGAGAAAGTAAATATATGCAAGACCGCTTCAAGAACAAGCACGCAAATTGGCTCAATAAAGAGTTTAAGCTCCCGGAGATGCATTNAAATATATGCAAGACCGCTTCAAGAACAAGCACGCAAATTGGCTCAATAAAGAGTTTAAGCTCCCGGAGATGCATTCAACGCATGCAACAATCTTACCACAGCCTACTTCTACGGAAAAAAGGCGAGGAAGGCCGAAAAAATAATTTGAAGTTAGCTGCGACCGAAGTAAGAGAATAATGCTTAATAGTTATGTCTCGCGTCTTACCTCCGAAAAGCTTTGTTCTGCGGCTGAATCAAGCTTGGTAAAATCTGGCAAGAGGACGGCAGCCCAAGTTATGAAACTTGCCATAAATTCTACCCCGAAAAGGTTAAAAAGTATGAAACAGGCTCATACATATTTTAAAAGTGTTGTGCCTTACAGTGCTGAAGAAGCTTTAGGTCTCATAGTGGATCTAAGCTTAACGAAGGAAGACTATGTGACAATGCGGCAAGGGGCAAAAAAAAAGAGCGGCTGATATATACCCTTCCTACCATGTGGTGGCAGATGCAAAAAATAAATGTTATCCTCTAAATATGGAAATAACAGAAAATGAAGCTGTGGTGCCTTTACAAGATCTAGTAGACCACACTATAAAGAGACTAGCAGAAGTACAATCAGACATTATTTTTAACAATATGCACGAGAACAACGGCACGTTAGATGTCTATTAAAAGTGGGGCTTAGATGGTAGTGGAGAGCACAGCATATACAAGCAAAACTTTACCAATATTTCAATTTACGCTGATTCAAACATAATATTATGTACCATGGCGCCTCTGGAGGTCTCAGAAGGGAAAGAAGGAACAAGAAAATCTACTGGAAAAACCACACTCCGTCTTCGACAAGATATTGTCGTCCATAAAGCAAATTTAATTTTTTTCTCTTACTGCTCTTGACTAAAGAGGAAAATAATAACATTGAGAAGCAAATAAAGCAATTGACACCTACATCCATTGTTTTGGGAGACAGAACAATCCATTTCAAGCACATTCTGATTTGCACAATGCTAGATGGCAAAACGATAAATGTTTTAACTGAAACAAAAAGCACACAGGCTTGTAACGTTTGCAAAGCCACACCCGTCTTAATGAATGATTTACAAAATGTTAAAAGGAGAGCAGTTGACACAAATACATACCGATTTGGTCTTTCTATCTTGCATGCTCATCTCAGATGCCACGAGCATTTACTACATATATCTCATAAATAAGAACCAAAGCAATGGCAAGCCAGAGGCAAAGAAGCTTAAGAATTGGCTAAAGAAAGGAAGAAAACTATCTGCAACGATTTTTTCAAAGAAATGGGGCTTGTTGTCTACCAACCAAAACAAGGAGGAGGTAATAGTAATGATGGAAACACGGCTAAAAAGTTTTTCAAAAACCCTGAGCAAGTATCCCGAATAACAGGAATCTCGCAAACGTTGATTGGACGATTTTCAAATATTTTATGTGCAATTTCATGTGGCCATTATATAAATGAAGAAAAATTTGGAGCATATTGCTATGCCACAGCTGAAATGGCGGTCAAACTTTATGGTCGGTACAAAATGAGTGCAGGTGTACATAAGATTTTGATCCATGGAGCTGATATAATAAAATCTCTTGCATTACCCGTGATACAACTATTGGAAGACGTAATAGAAGCCAGACACAAAGACTATAAAAAGTTGAGACAGTCTCACTCAAGAAAGACGTCTCGAATAAATACAAAGACAGACATTTTCCACTAGATGTTTATATCTTCAGATCCTATAATTACAAGCAAAAGGAAAAGACTCAAGAAAACAAAAGAGGTTTTCAATGATGTCGTAGTTGGGAGGTTACGGGTGCCTACATTTCTCAGCGGAGTTGAGGACCATGTGAACGAAGATGAGGACGAATATGATGAACACGAAGATGCTATTAAGAGCATATGATTTAAATTAAGATACTCCTTTGTATTCATGTAAATAAAAAAAAACAAAAAAAAATTTGTTGTTTTTTTAAGGGTAGTGAAACGCCCTAAAAAATATTAAAAGGCTTTTTTTTGTTCATATTCACATCAAAAAGTTTAAGTTTAAATTCGCCAAGTCAAATAGTCATATAAAACATAAATATGATTTTTGTTCTCGTAAATTAGCAATCCGGCCTTGTGTGCGGCGGTAGTAAGCAAGAAGATAGCAGCTGCAACGCGTGCCTACAAAAACCTAGAGATCTTCAAGGCAGAAGTATTGCCGAGTAGATCTTATCCCGTGCAAACGAAAGGCAAACTAGTGCGGCTTGTTGTTGCTAGAACTACCGCATGGCCTAGGATCGGCAGTCCGGCGCACGCGTCGAGCAGCCGGCCTCGCAGAAGAGCATGCGGCAGTAAAAGCACATAAGCACAAACAAGACAAGAAGAAGAGGCGCTCTATTTCAGGGGTCAACTGCGTGGGTTCTCGGGCAAGGAGACCTGCCCCAACTCCACTTGAGAACCAGGTCTAGGGGCCCACGCACTGGAAGAGTGATCAAGCGGGCAACCTATAAAATTCAATAATAATAATCATTGCCTATTTCACTGTATATATAACTTAAGATTACATAGAAAATACTGCACATATCAGGCAATATTAGTAGCAAAAATAATAAATACAATAAATGAATACATATTAAAATAATATAATAAATAATAAAAAATAATAATTAAAAAACAATAAATAACACATTAAAAATGTACACTCAAGAGCCAAAAAAACGGGTACACCTGCCTAATATCGTGTAGTGACCCCCCCCTCCCTCCTCCCTCTACGAGCACGCAGAAGTGCCGCAAGGCGACGTGGCATGGACTCGACTAATGTCTAAAGGTATGCAGGAGGTAATTCACACCACGAAACCTGCAGGGCAGTCCACAAATCCAATCTGCGCCAATTTCAGAAAGGGTTGCACGTCTGTCACGTTTAATGATTCTCGTCAGTCGTCGTTTGTCCCGTTCTTTCACGATCTTTTTCCGGCCGCAGCGATGTCGAAGATGTGATGTTTTACCGGATTCCCGATATTCATGGTGCACTTGTGAAATGGTCGTACGCGAACATCCAAATGTTATCGCTACCTCGGAGATGCTATGTCCCATCTCTCGTGAGCCGACTATAACACCACGTTCAAACTCACTTAAATATTGATAACCTGCCATTGTAGCAGCAGTAACCGATCTAGCTGCCGACCGCATCGCGATACTCTGATTGGTTCCATACCTCTCTTATTTGCATACGCACGCCTATACCAGATTTTTGGCTCTTCAGTGTATATATATATATAATGTACCCAAAATTACGCACCTACTTGATAGTCTGTTTCAGGCCGGGAAGAAGAAAACGGTACAGTACAATACGTAAGAGCGGACGGGGGAGCCCTGCTTTGACGAGCATCCGAATAGATTCTGGTACCAAGGGCCTTTCTAGCATACTAAAAATGACGTTTTCCTCCAAACAGGTTTGCACCTTCAGTGCTTAGGCAAAATAAATTTCCTCACGTCCCTCCCTTCCCTCATGCTTGCAAGTTTTCATAATTAAAATTAAATACATCAGACTAAGAATATAACTGCTCAAACTTACAAATTTCCTAGCAATCTACTGAAAAGAATTCAATTTTATAATATATTACTTTTGACTTTCTTTTAAAGCAACCAGCATACTCCCCTGACTCCCCTGAGAATAAACTCAAGCGCCACGAAAAAAAAGCACGCCATAAGCAAATGTATATATTTAAATCTATTTGTTTTATTAAGTTATTAATTCAATATAAAAACCTTAAATGACTAAGCACCCTCAGTGCACACATATATGAAAAAAAAATTATTTGCAATATAACTACACGACCACACGACGATACGTACCCCGTGGGCTGCCCGGGAGACTAGGGACTCACCACACATTACATGTGAAATTAATTAGCACACTTGCACACAACAGACCAACATGTCAGAAAGGCATCACGACACGGACAATCACTCCAGCCGGAGGAGGCTGTTAAGTTTAAGCACATTAACCAAGGGCAACGAAGATCTCTTGAGGCAAGCCTTGATTTCATTGGCACGCGTTCCTCTGAGCACCGCTGGTAAAGTTTGGCGAAAATATCCTGCCTCACCACCCATTAAAATTTTGTTACTTCTTAAGGGCTGCAGAGTCCTATTCAAAGCGTCATTAGTTAAAATACTTTTACGAAGTTTTACTAGTGGTTTATTCCTAAGAAACTGCTTACAATGTGTTAAATTATTTATTTTTAAAGTTCTTTTTCGCGAAGTTTAGAAATAATAGGAACATCCTAAAATTTTTTCTTCATACAAAAATTGTGACAACCATTTCACCCCTTTACGGGTTGAATTCAGAAAAATCGCTCCTTAGTTCCTACATTGCAAAATTAATATTTGTTCCAAATCTCACGTTTTAGGACCAATGGTTGAAGCTGGGCGATTTTCCTCCATAAAAATATTAAAACCCCCTTTACACCCTTTAAGAGGTTGAATTTCGACAAATATATCTTTTTTGGCTGCCTCATTTCATTCCTTTAAAGGTTGAAATTTAAAAAAAATTTCCTTCTTAGTGTCTACCTACATTACATAATGAATGTTTCCTCGAAAATTCATGTTTCTAGGAAAAATAATTGAGGCTGGGCGTTTTTTTCTATTCAAAATTTGAAACCTCATTTCTCCGCTTTAAGGGCGGAATTTTGAAAAATCTATTCTTAGTGGATGCTTACGTTACATTGTGTGTTAACATTAGGTAGATTTCCTGCCTGAATACTCGGGAAGAAGTGGAAGGAGAGTTGTGGTTTGGCGCTTGTGAAACCAGAGTATGGCTAAGGAGTAGGGATTAATAACTAAAAAATACCATTTGGAACACTCGTCACTAGCATTCGTTGGTTCCGATAAGTAGGAAGGCTGTTGGGATCGATATCGGAACTTAACGATAGACTTGCCGAGAAACTTAGTATATATGCCCAGTATTTTATAATTTGTTTCTGGTCGTTCCATGGTTTAAAATAAATTATTTTAATAGGTTGCTGTGTTCTAATTGCGATAAATTATTCATAAGTACATGTCTAATCAAAAAAATATCTTCTGATGTGACAATTAAAAGAAAAAATTAATGATGTGCTGAAAGCTTTGAAATAAAAAGTATTGTGATTTGCTATCAATGACCAGGTTTTCTTAGCATCTTCACAGTTTAATAAAACAGAAGGCAGTAGAGGACAATATAGGGCACGGGGGATTTTTATGGCGACGACTGAAGTTATGCTTTCTGCAGCAGGCAGTGTTGGGTGGTTTGTTTTCCTTGTTACCACTTGGACACTGCGTCAGAAATACGCAATGCCCTACACAGAATTGGAAATACGAAGTGTATCAATGCGCGAAGGTATATTAATCTGCAGGTATTTGAATATATTATTCGTGTAGTGCAGGTATAAAGAGTAAACTAAATATACGTACCGTATAAAGCGCTTTAATAAATATTACAACATATTTGTTTCCAAGAGCGGAACTGATTATTACCCACATGGAATTTATATATACACATGAATTTAAATAAAATGCGTCCTCAATTACACATTATTATAGTTACTTAAAACATTGGCACAAAGTATCACAATTATTCATTATCAACTGATAAAATGCGAAAAAATATTTTTGACATATTATTAAAACACCTCCTGGCTGGACCAAACTTATGTGCGAGAAACTGTAAAAGAGAAAATTACTTTCTGACGCAAAAAAGGGCAGTAGTCGTTGACAGAGGGAATTTTACAAATTAATGCAAAGAACAGTATTCAAATATTTCGGGGTACGTGTGCAAAGTTATTAACCAAACGAAATAAATACATAAAAAAAAGGAAATAATATAAGAAAAAGGAAGTACCACCTTAAAATAACAGTGCGTATCAGACGGCAAACTAATATAACTCAGCATTACAACACTGTATACTAAAATATCATAGAAATAAAGAAACCCCAGCAAACACAAATGCGTAAACTTTAAGTTAAACGCAACAAATACTATTATTAAAAACGCTCGGCTAACAAGGCAGAAAAAATACCGGCCCTTAAAAAATAAATAAAACAAACACTACATTACCTTTGCGTGCGTGCACTGCGTGTTACGTACAACGCATTAACAAAGTGTGAAACATCGACCAAGTCAATTAGTAGTGGTGTTGCATAACAACCACACAAAAATGCGCCAGACCTCGATATATATATATATATACACACACACACACACGCACGCGCACACACACACACACACACACACACACACACACACACACACACACACACACACTAGCGAACCGGCCTGGCTTCGCCCGGGTACAATTAAGTGATACACGAATAAATAAATTGGGAAAAGACAATTCATTTATGTAAAAAGAGAATTATAAAATTATACTATGTTGACCTAGGTTCTAAAACGATTACGGCAATCCAAAAGAGGAAGGAAATATTTTTTACCCGATAGCCAAGAAGTAGGGTATTGTTTTTGGAGCGTATCTGAGCAACTATTGCGTAGTTACCATATTTCCGCTTTCCAGCGTCGATGTATGAAAATCAAAAGGTGAGTTTAATCAAGTTGTAGCTTTAGAAATAAGTGTACCTAGGCACTACTTTTTGCGCTTGGCTGAGGAATATTAATCGCTCACCAAAGTTAAGCAACGTTCCCAGCGGCACACATTAGGATGGCTGACCGTTTAGTGGCATAACATCTGAGCGCTTCCGGGCTTCGGAGGGCACGTTAAATATTCTGTCCCGGTTGTTATCTATTGATAGGAGTCGTTAAGCCATTTCAGAAAAGCTGGAAGTAACCGTGAATGTACTATTATATAGTGGAACAATAGTAAGGATTTAAGGGGGAAATCAGAGAGCAGCAAAACTTGCGTTCCTGTGGAGGTGGATATATACGACACTCTTCTCTAGTCTTGAATGTCTGCACATTAGTATTGAAGTGTTAAATACATTCAGAATGCATTGATGAGTTTTCTTTATAAATTATAATTATTTTGTTTGCCCATTTTGCTACTGTCTGAAGAAGCACGTAGGTGGCACTACTCTATTCTAATTGTGTATTCGCGTTTCTATGGAAGCAAACTGAACTACGACGCTTCAAGGTGGATAGATTCCATCCAACGTTGATTTATATATAAATCATCGTAATCAAATTTCATAACCGTACATTAAAAATTAAAGCTTATTGAACTGGCATAGATGAAGTTTTGAAGTTTCCACGGTTTAAGTTATATCCGTATTTTCCCATGCGGGAAAAAAATATTATTAAGTAATAAAGTAACCTTTTATTTCAATTAGATATGTGATACGAGTAATGGGAAAAGAGAAATTGGGATTTTAAATAACTGTCAAGATGTTCCCTGTTCCTTGACAAGCTTGATTTTTAAATATTTAATGTGGAAATTAAGTAATGGAGGAATATACGTAAATTCACGAAAACGGGGATCTCTCCATCTTAAGAGTCATCTTTACATCTGCAGGCGTAAGTATGCAACATGTATTAACCCCATTTAATCTAAGGTTAATATATTTTTGTGGTTTTTGGCGAAACCATATAAGTCACCGCCTGCAATACGGTATCAAATTAAAGGTATTTATCCAATAATGGTGCATATAACCAGTATATTGTAATATTCTAAGTGAGATTTTAATAAAAGCAAGATTATTGAAAAAAAAACATGACCACAAATGAACTGGACACTTTGTAGCTTAAATACCGGACCAAAATAGTATTTGGCTTTTCTATGCCGCATATTCAATGTTTTCTGCGTCGAAATGTTATATGATATTGTACCTGATGTGAAAGGTACTTCTGATAAATACAAAAAACTAAACTATTTTGTGATAACAAAATCGTGCAAGGAGATAGAACACTTTTATCCTGGGCTCAAAGGCCATCTCTGCTCACTGTTAAAAGGACGCACTGCGGGGGGTGACAGAAAATTTCACACGCAAGAGATTTTACCAGTGGGCTCGGGAAATCCGCAGCCTTCGTGCACTGCCTCTCGTTGAAAGATGAACGCTGTAAGAAATCGAACACCACAATACGACCGGGCTGCAATCGCAACGTAAGTTTGAATTTTTCAAAAATATTTTATTAATATTTACTATTGCACGGTTTTAGAGAATTGCAACACAACTGAGTGCGTTATTGTGTGCGTGCACATGAATGGTACGGAAATGTAGATTATGTGAAATCTCTTTGTATTTAAAAATGGTGAAGAAAAATGGAAGGAAACATCTCTCAGAACCAAGGAAGAAAAGAAACGCCTTACATTTAAAGAGATGGAGAGAAAATATAAAGAGCTGCAAAGAATGCTTATTGCCAGAAAACAATTTCACCGTACCAAGTAGCAACGTTGAAACGGATTGTGGGCATGGACAAATCAATAAGACGCATAGGAACTTCGTGAATAATATAACAGAAGTGACTGGTCGGCGAATAGTGGATATCGCGTATTTTTTAAAGGAGCTCAGTGAAATGGTAGAGCATGGTCCATTTAATTGCTCATTGAAAAACATGGAAGTTGTTCGTGAATCAAGACAAGGTTTCCGAAGCATTCTTCATTTTAAATGTAACACGTGTAATATAGGGAAAGTAATTTCCACAGAAGATCGAGCTGATACATCGAGAATGGATGTTAATGCTGTTTGGGGCGTACTAAGTGTTGGGGGTGGGTTTAGCCAACTGGAAGAAATAACAGCTGCTTTAATCATGCCAAACATGAGTAGTCGAGCATACAGCAATTATCATGATACTATGTGTAGAGGTTTATTTGTTATCTCGTTGGATGAAATGAAAATGGCTGCTGAAGAAGCGAGGCTAGCAGTAGAAGCTGGTGAAGTGGATGCAGGCGGTCTTCCACTCACCAAAGTTGTCGCAGATGGGTCCTGGTCAAAGAGGTCTTGCAGAGCCAATTTCTCTTCTCTCTCTGGTGTGGTAAGTTAATAAGCTTAATGACATCTTTGCACCACGCCTCGTTCTTAGCATGCAAAGATGTAAGTATTTTTTAACAATACTGAGTAGTGTGAGTCGTACAAACAATACTTGTTTTCTTCTATTTTTTGTTTGCATACGTTGTGATTGTGCACCACCATTGAACGTTTTAGAGACCAAGCTATAAGTGAAACAGAATCACACAATCTATAGCTTCACTTGTGTAAGGGGGCAGGTGCATTCTCGCGGTGACGAACATACGACTGCCTAGTGCTAACAGTATCTGCTGACGCACAACTGCAACTTTCCCACCCTTCCCTTCTTGTTCTTGGTCTTTGTCACGCGCACACACATGTTGCATATACGTAGTGAACACGGCATTATAACGCGGACCTTATTAGTTTCGAAAATAAAATAGGCTTGCTAAAAAAATTTGTAAATTGATGTGAGAATAGTTGATACTACTCAATTTATTTAAATTAATTTTTCCCCGTATAGT
>NQII01000311.1:1072769-1095989 GCA_002778355.1 Clitarchus hookeri | reverse complement strand
CTCGTGTCTGATTGGCTGTTCCACGCTGCGAAATTACACGATACCAGATTATTTAAAAGCTTGTGCAAGTTCCACCATGTGACAGTTATACCGGCTAGTACGGCACACGCATGTATGCCATATTAATCGAAAGCATATTGTGTGTGAACTGCTGCTGCAGCGGTAAAGTCACAGTGCTCGCAATTTTCGGGCGTGGTTACGAGGCTCCGTTAGTTTCTGTAAATTTTTTTTCATAACATGTTACATGTGGACAATAACTTGTTACATAAAGAAATAATTATATTTTTGCAAATGGTTAACAATTTTCGTAAAAATTAAAAAAATAACAGTCTCGTACTTCTGCGACTTCGCCATCATTTTCAAGAAAATAAATTAAACTACGCCAGCAAACAATGAATAAATGTAAATGTCAACAGTAATAGAGCAGTATTTAGACGTGCTAGCAAGTTTCTGACAGGCAGCAGTGTTACGAATTGGGTTCATATTTACTGTTCGAACTACACGCCGCGCACCCATCGAGTGTGTCAAATGCTAGTACGCGAACTACTTTCGTGTAATATGAATCTTCCACGGCGGCTCATATAGCGGCTGGTTTACCGGTCTCGTGCACCAAACCTTGTAGAAGCTTGTAGAAGACCAAGTACGGCAATAGGTATAGTATAATATGGGCTTTAGTGTCTGGGCTGCCGACTGACGAGTACAGTACCCGTCAAAAGTTTAAGACCATCAGTAAATTTGTTAAAATACTTTCTGCTTTAAAACTGTTGATGCAATCTATACTACAAATTTTTCTAACATTGCTACGGTCAAAACACATATTAGCATGATTAAAATATTGAAATCAGTATAATAATTTGAAAATTATAATTTTTGAAAAGATTACATAAATATGGAATTATCACACACATTTTTGTGTAAAAAGTCATGTAGACACAATTATTTTACAAATAATTTAGTGCAATTACACTTAAAAGAGAAGAACAAACAAGGGCAATAATAAATTTGCAAACAATTTTTTTTGTTAGCTGAATTCACATTGTAATGAAAATTAGCTATAAATTCCCCAAACTTCAAAACTATTAATGCTTATTGCCATTTGAGCTGGCGAGATGGGGTTTCCAGCATTAGTTCTCTTTTCATTCAAAACATAACATTACAGTTTTAAGAAATTATAAATTTACATATTATTGCCACCCATGTTAAGACATACAGTAGCAATGAAAGTTTCGTGCCGTTGCTATGTATAAAATAAGGGGGGGGGGGAGTGTACCGGCAAATATAGGCCTAGTGGCAAATTGTTGAAATGAGTAAGTGCAACCAAACACAACGAGAAATTGCAGCCCAGTTTGACATTTTAAGGAATGTGTATCAAACACAATATACATTTTTTGAAGTCATGCGCATAACACACATGTGGAAACAATCTATTAATAACTTCAAAAATGTTTGTACGCAACCTAATTTTCAATAAAGACATTTTAAATAAAGAAGTATCAAATCATTCCACAGCGTTTTCTAATTTCTGTTATTGATTTGTGTCCTACATGACGTAACGTTTAACTTTTCATTTACATCTTCCGTGGTTCTAAAACTTTTGATGTGTACTGTAGGTTACCAGGCGCCGATTGGCGAACGGCGTCCCGACATTTCGCTGGCCAGTGGCGCCATTTTGCTGGCGCGTGCAGCTGTAACTCGCGATGTCAGGGGTTGTTTGGCTTACGTATCATCGAGTACTCTGCGTTCGCGACGTGTGAACGAGACACCCACGGCCGAGGTGCGACTCGAACCCGCGACCTGACGCTTCCACCGGTTAACCGTTATGACTCTCCAGACCGGTTCCTGGGTTCGCGAACCACATGACCACCGGCTCTGCACTGATAGAGGTTAAGTCAGCGAGCAGGCCGTCCGATTCAACATGCTAAAGGGAGAGATCGAAATTATTGTGATGTTAATAGTTATCGACTCGTAAAATGTATTCAACATTCATTATTGAAACTTCTTCTATGATAAGGCATAGTAACATCAATCAAATTATTCCATACATGTAATATGAATGTAGTACATTTCTCCGTTTATCATGTGGAAATAAATGGCAATAAATAGAGACCTGAAAATTCGCGAGTTCAATGTCCTGCAAACTAGACTCTACAGTCTTATGTACAAATATGCCGATATCAACTGCACATTGGTTGTCTGCTGTCACAGTGAAAGGCGACGATTGGGCCAGCGCTACCCAGGAGGTGTGAAAAACTGCGTGGACCAATGGATGAAGTTTTATTAACACACGTGTTTTGAATTATAGCTTGTCCCGAAATTAATCCGCGAATTTTTCTGGTCTCTGGCAATAAATTATTGATTACCTTCTGAGAATGACTACACGATGTTCTTATTAGCAGAATTAATGCCCTATCTCTTCTAATTCTATCACTCTGTCGATTCCTCTGGCTTAAGATTTACATTTATTTTCATGCCAATAGTTGCTTTACTTTCTTAAAAAAAAAAAAAAGGGTTAACTATGTCAAAAGTCACTGTGAGGATGATATTCATGACCAGTTAGAAGCGAGTATTATATATCTACTTAGACGGTAGTGCCTTTTCTATTTGCCTGTCTATTCCCGATTACCACTGTCGTATTAGCACAATGCACAGGACACCACACTTCACCGCACAGTATATGTTAGGACCTGGCCTTCAACAAATGGAGAGCCTAGTTACCTGGTATCCAATCATCGTGGTTTTAAGTATGTAAGAGGAGTTACAATCCAACGTATTAATTTAACCATGAATATGGTAAGTATGGAGCAGCGTCGGAATTACAGGGAGGGGGGAAACGAGAGATCCGCGAGAAAACTCGCCGACCAGCAACATCGTCCGACACGATTCTCACATGCAAAATATCGGGAGCGACCCCACCGGGAATTGAACCCGGTTCGCCTGAATGGGATGCGAGTAATCTGACCACTACACGTACCGCGGCCCCTACTTTCCTTTAGGTGGCGGACGATTACGTAAATATTAGCTGTAAATATCAAGTGATAGCCGTTGATGTCACTGTACTAACTTTGGGATATTGCTTATTAATAAATTGGGACATTAATATTAACTCTTCTAATTATAATACCTCCTCTCCTAAAAAAAACCTAGCTACGCCCAGAGGCTTTGAAAAATTGTAACAATAGCAAATTCTTCGAGTTATGTATAAATTTTATGATACAAAACGAGGTGACGCCCACAACACAATGAGAGTGCCGGAAAAGAAAAAAAACCAAGGGGCCACTGGTGGGCTCTGGCTAGATCTTAGTTGGCTCGCGAAACTTTCCAAATGTGCCATCAGTTTTCATTGGTTTGAGATGCCTAGTTATATTCCTTCAGGCATATTTATAATGGAGTTTGTTCTTGCCTATTTTGTGCTGTATTCAGTGGTTTACCCACATATTTTGTGTTTAAAAATACAGGTTGAGTATAAAAGAATACCCCAACTTAGAAGGTCTATAATATCAAAACCAAACAACCTACAACCTTGATTGAACAATCAAATGAGCCGTGGAACCGTGACGTTTGTTTACCATACATTCATAAATGTTACATGTGACCACCATGACCGGCCCGAACGACATCTACGAGATTATCAAACTCGTTCCACGTTCTTCTCAGTATGTCCGGTGTTACGGTTTGGATAGCGTTCGCAACTCTCGGTTTAAGGTGGTGAGGGGGGAAGCGAGCTCGCATTCGACACGTCAATGTAAAGGGGACGGTCTGATGTTTCCTATATGTGCCTAGAGATGACACTGGGAGCGTCTGTCGTCGTACTATGAACGTGTGTTGTGTGTTCGTCCGTATCACGNTTTCACGAGCCCACTGTTACTGGAATCCCGTACTTGGATATGCTTACAGAGTGGTTGTTTCCTCAGTTAGAAGAGGCTGCGGGGGTCTTTATTTTCCAGCAGGATGGTGCGCCACCCCATTGGCACCTAGCTGTTCGCGGATACCTGAACGAGACGTTGCCGCAACGCTGGATTGGTCAAGGAGCAGCTGTTGACCAGGCTCTTCATCACTGGCCCCCAAGAAGACCGGATCTTACCCCGTGCGTTTTTTTTCTATTGGGGGGGGGGGGTACATAAAGGATCAAGTGTTTCGTTCACCATTGCCGGCTAACATTGACGACCTCAAAACGAGAATTACGGACGCCATCAAACCGTAACACCAACTCCAGACATGCTGACAAGAGTGTGGAACGAGTTTGACTACCGCGTAGATGTCGTCCGGGCCGCTCGTGGTGGTCCCATTGAACATTTATGAATATATTGTAAACAAATTTCACAGTTCCACGTTTTATTATATTGGTCTCTCACGGTTGTAGGTGGTTTGGTTTTGATATTATAGATCTTCAAAGTTGGGGTATTCTTTTTTATTCATACTGTATAATAAAATACAATAGTCACTGATTAATTTATTTTCATTTTTTTTTAATCAGTTGTTAAAACATCTTTCGCGTATTTTGGCGTGTTAAAGAAAGAAGTGCCAAGTGTCGTTCAAAATAACCAACACAGCATCTAAGTACTGCAAATATAAATTAGTTTAGCATGGAAACTGTCATACGACGGAAAAATTACTTTTAAGTAAATTTTTTCTGGCATCTACGCCATCGACGATGTGCAAAAATTTCAAATAGTAGTTCCAGATTTCAAAGTCTAGTAATTTTATTGACGTAGTTGTAATCTTAGGTTTGTAGCGATATTTAGGGAATGTTCCCATGTATGGTATGAAAGAAAGCAGGCTGGGAGTTCTTTCGGATTCTTTATTCATTTAAGGGGCTCAGTCAGACTATTTGCCTCCCACCAAAGCGAACTGGGCTCGACTCCCGGTGGGGTCACCCGGATTTTCGCGTGTGAGAAGAGTGGTGGACACTGCAGTTGGCCCGCGGGTTTTCTCGGGTATCTTCTGTTCTCCCAGCCCCTTTCATTCCGCTCCTGTTCCATCTCCAGCTCATTTCACCCTCACCAGCCCTCAATATCTCTCTGTTAATGGTACAAAGTTTCCTCGACAACTCGGCCATTGCAAACCAAACCAGTCACAGCTGATTGGAATATCAGGAGTGGGAAGAAATCGACCATCCAAGGATTCATCTAGAGGAATTTTGATAAACCATGATAAAAGGAAACGAAATTATTGGGCCGGGAATCGAACCTATGTCCTCTCGAATGAGGATCCTTTGTGTTACCACAGATCCAAATCGCCTGGTCGCATCCATTTTATCTGCTAGGATTTTATTTATTTAAGGAAAAAAGAAATTGTACTGTCGTATGAACTTGGAAATATTTTGTACTGCCAGAAACAATAAAAAAAATCGTCAGCGAAATTCCTGAACATATATTTTATACCCATAGCCACCAGAAAAGTATTTCGGCAAGCATTTTTGAGAAATAACGAGGTCGGAACCCCTGCCCCGGGTGGCAATGAATTGCTCGTAACTTACCGATACTTTCTCAGTGAGGTTATCGCCTTGGTAGAGATTCGTGGCGGTAATCGGCTCAGTGAAACTGGGTCTCGCTGACATATGGTTGCCCACTTAAGTCGTGCTTCTCTTGTGCCAAATACTCCTCCGTCCACTCTTTACACACTCAATCAGTTAAACGCCTCTTCGCTGGCTCGCTCCTTTTTGTTCTTTTGTACGGCCTCTTATCCTCTTTTTACACTTCTCTTCCCCTGCACTTCATTCATAATTTATATTTATTGTTTCGTTTTCTTGTCTGTTTATGTATTTAGCGTTTCATTCACGTCCACGGTTTTTATTTTTCCTTGACGTTGTTTTGCTACCAACATTCTTTTTTTGTTTCTCTTTCTTTCCGTGTTTTCACGATCATCTTTTTTGTCGTCGTGGTTTTTTTCCAACAATAAATTCCGCTGTATTTTTTTATCGCTTGTTTCGGCCCGGATAAGTGTCCCAACCTACCAGAGACCATGTCCTATGGTAACGAGTTTCGTTTTACATACCGCCACTCGGTTCAGTGGTTCCAAACGAGCGTATGTGGAGAATTTTGACTGACGTGGGTGAACATTTAGAACCATTCCTTTGCCTGCTATTTATTTTTGCAGATTGGTATGTGGTTCGAAGTTGGCGCATCGGCTACTCACAGATTTCCTTCTCAGCTGTTCCTTGTTCGACTTCTTTCTACTGCAGTTTATCTACATTCACCGTGGAGCTGAGGACAGGAGGTGGCGAGGCTTTATCTTTGCTGTAGCAAGCTTTGAAGTTAGTGGACGTGGTTTAGTCGCAATATTGCGGTGGGCAAAGCAAAAGGTACTTAGCCTTGTGTATACGTGACTGTAGCACTTAAAAAAAACGTTTTTAAGCTGTTTTGATGGAAATTAAGTGTTTATATGATGTGAAAATTTATGCCAGAAACACTCTCAGACAACATACTTTTTCCAGTTCCAACTGCCATTCAAGTTATTGTGCGATAATTAAAGAAGATACTACCCGGGCGTTTAGGATGACATCAAAACAAAGCCCGAATATCGCGTGTCCGTAACAGTTTTTCAAAGTTTATGCAAAATTGTAATTTATTTATTAGGCATATGGGTGAAATGAGTTACATGTATAGACGACTCCAAACGGTAGCACACGTAGTGAAAGTCTCGTGCCTGCCACTTGTCTCGTGGATTAACAAACTGACATGTTGTCAGAACTCGGGTGTTTGTTACAATGTTATCAATTGTACAATACGGATAGTTTCCAGGATTAATTGTAGGGTTCAGCATGTATACAAACATTATTGGTTAATTGTCCGGTAGGCCTAGTCATCCACTTTTCGTTGATAACCTAAATACAGTTATTTCACAAAATGGCATTTTTATGTTTAATCCATCATCCTAATTAACTCCGTAATGGGGAAGACAATGAAACTAAATTAGTTTTCAGATAGAAACTGAAATAAATATATTTGATAGATATGTACCATTGTAAATGTATGCTGCCACACATCATCGTTTCTAGTATGGCGTTTGCTTGACCTAAACATCTGTACACCGTTACACAAATGCAATTGTTTTTTTTTTCAGAAAGCCTGCTGAATTTCCCAACTATCAAATTAATTAAGAATGTATCAAATTGCATGATTTTTTGGTAATCATGAAGAATAGCTTAGGGGCTTATTATATGTACATACACACACACACACACACACACNGCATGATTTTTTGGTAATCATGAAGAATAGCTTAGGGGCTTATTATATGTACATACACACACACACACACACACACCACAATGTATCACTAGCTCTAAACCATAACTGCTCTAAATCATAACTGCATTTTCACATTGTTATATTTACAGTACATACATAAAATTGTGATCATTGGGATGGCTATGAAGATCAGAAAAATTGTGGGGTAAAAGTTGTAAGATATGAAAAGATCTCTGCGACAAGAGATGCAGAATGGTACAAAGAATGTCAAATACATCCCCAAATTCACACAAAATCTGCACCACTGTAATTCCCTGAGTACAAGCGATAAGTTGGCACAGAGGGCACAGCAATTTACCTGTGTCATACAGGTCTGCCAGTTACATACAAAGTAGGTAAAAAAAAATGTCCGAAGCAGGTAAATCAGTATTCCCTCCACACTCGAAATCACTTGCAATCCACAAAGCAGAATGGCACAGATTTGCGTAAATTAAGTTTTCTGGGGTTAGTTGATGGTCAGTACAAAATTCTAACAATTGCAAGCGTAAAATAAAATGCAAAAACCCATTATCTAACTATTACTAACACCTGTAAGAAAATTGCTGAATAACTCACTTTGCGGCAGAAATGGCACGCATGTTGACAATGTTAAGCAGTTGTTGCATTGGTGTAAAGTAATGATCATTTGTTTATTTTATTTATCTATTTGCATCCCATATACATCGAAATACACATTGGAAAGGATTTGTCAAAATTATTATAGTTGTTATACAATACGAATATTTACACTCGGTGACATTACATTAATATAAAAAAATATAATATATAATAGGAAATAGTATGATTTGTGTACATCTTAATTCGAACAGATCTACAAATACGTTAAGTCTACATTATATTGAAGTACATGTTATCACGATTTATATACAAATAGTAATAGAAATATGTAAATTCTACATTAGACTAAAATACGAGTTATTACATTAAGTATCCTGTTAATATCGGTACTGTTCTGCATTCTATCAATTCATCTTAATTAAGGTATTCTTCTACGGAATTGAAGGTCTCATTTAATGAGTATGAATTGGCAGCCCTTTTTAATTTCTCGGAGTTGTTATTATTGACTCTAATTGACTGGGAATGTTATTTGTCAGTTTTGCCCCAGCGTAGTATGGATTTTATGTAAATTTTGAAGTTCTTTAGGAGAATATGTTAACATGGCCAGCTTGTCTAATAAAGTAATTGTGTATATAATTATTTTTTTTAACTTTTTCANAGTCTCCTGTTAATATCGGTACTGTTCTGCATTCTATCAATTCATCTTAATTAAGGTATTCTTCTACGGAATTGAATGTCTCATTTAATGAGTATGAATTGGCAGCCCTTTTTAATTTCTCGGAGTTGTTATTATTGACTCTAATTGACTGGGAATGTTATTTGTCAGTTTTGCCCCAGCGTAGTATGGATTTTATGTAAATTTTGAAGTTCTGTAGGAGAATATGTTAACATGGCCAGCTTGTCTAATAAAGTAATTGTGTATATAATTATTTTTTTTAACTTTTTCAATGTTTTCCATGTAAAATAGTATACTACGATACATATGCATGCATGGGAGAGTAGGAATTTCGTTTCTTCTAAATAGGAACCTACAGTGGCCTTTTTTCTGTAATCTAAACACTTTTTCCCAGTTTGACAATTTGCCTCAAAATATGATTCCATAATTTATTATAGATTGAATAATTGAAAAATACTAAGAAAGTATGGTAGAATGGGCACAGAACTTTTAAAATATGTACATACTGCAAAACACATTAATCTAAATTTTTTTACGAAAACTGCTGACATGCTCATTCCATGTTAAATTACACTCTACAATGAGCCCTAGAAATATAGTACTATTTACAGTTTGTATGATGTCTTTATCTATTATCGAGCATATTTTGTCCTACATTGGGTGTTTATTTCTTTGCGTGAATCTCATGAGCACAGAATTGTCTACATTTAATATTAATTTATTGCACTGGAACCAACTGGACATCTCCATCACTGTTCGTTTTACACTTTCCCCAAGAACAGCATTATTTCAGCTAGTGGCCAATATGATTGTTTCATCTACAGACTGTGTTTATGTACTCTGGAAAATCACTAATAAATTTGAAGAATAAAATTGGTACCAGTGTTGATTCCTATGGTACTCCTTCATACTCTATTAGTACTGGTATTGGACATAATAATTGTAATGTGATTGCTGTCATAATAATAAAGGTAATAATAATTAATATGCCGAACTACTTCTTTCTAACCATATGATTGGCCAAAAGTACTTACGAACAATGTACCTTATTAATTACTACTTGAACGTATATTAAAGGACCGTTGCAGTGGAAAATATTACCCATAAGCAATTAAATTAAACCCATTGATGTACTAAGTATTCAATAATAGAAGGCCACAAATAGGTCCTAACTCACGTTCCACACTCTGGTATAACGATTATTATATTACGACACATTCACACTTCTGCAAATTATAATTTAGAATAACAGTTCATACAGTCGAATTCGAAAAGATCCATGAATGTACGCACTGTTGTACTCTTTCCTAAAAATCTGCATCTATACTTATGTTAAAATACATAGAAATGGCTGCACTAATTTGCATCTTTCATTTAAAATTTGTTCACAGCAATTTGTTATTCTAGGATAAAGTTGACGGGGTGCATTATGTAAACANTGCATCTTTCATTTAAAATTTGTTCACAGCAATTTGTTATTCTAGGATAAAGTTGACGGGGTGCATTATGTAAACAATAGGTTGTAACTCCTGGTACGATGTGAATGCTGGGTTCTTTTTTCGCTGTTCAGTCAATGCACAATCTAACATGCAGGATATTAACACAAATGTTGAGAGATTACTTGGTACACACTGGTTTACTTACAGAAGTGATTGACTTGCTGATGTCAAGCTGCAGACCACAAATATTATGAAAAATTGTTCGGGGCCAATACGACCTATGGTGGTAACAGCATGTGGTAATGTATCTACCATTGTAGGTAATATTATCTCCGAACAATTTTTTGTAATACTTATTTGTTGCCTGCAGATTGACACCAGTATATCAGACAATGAGTTCTGTAAGTGAATCATTGTGTGTTAAAAAAGATGTGCGTTAATATCCTGCATGTTACTTTTTGCGCTGACTGGATTAACATAAAAAACATGTAGCAGTATTTTGGAACTGTGTTTCATTCATTGTGCAGACAACACATCAAAGCTATCGGTTACATGCTTACGGCAATATTGATGTTCAGGACCTCGTCTGATGGAAGGAATTTGCTGTCAACGAGGAGATTTCATCTAACACTGCAGTTATTAAAATGGTTCAAACTCCTGTGCTGTAGGGATTTATAAAAAGTAAAATTTGAAATGGGCAATGAGCTTTGGTTATACGACGTTCATAGTTATCTGAGCACTTTTGAAATCAACCTTTGAAAAATGGCACTGTTCCTTAACAGCATATACTTATTCTAACTTGCACATTGCCTGACATGCATCCGTTAGATTTGGTAACAACGGAGGGAAAATTACAAGCCATAATTTTGAATTAAGAATGTTAGGTAGACGTATGTGAATACTCTAATAATTTATTCTGCTTTTTGTTTTTTTTTTCCCTGCATATAAGTGAAAAAATGGGCAAATTTGTGAAAAATTTATTTTTGTAACAATTTTACAGTTTTGCTTGACTTCGCATGAATTAAGTGGTCAAGTCCATGGCAATGTTAATTTTACTTATAGTGGAGAAATACACAATATGCATACAAGTGGATCTTCAGCAGGGCTTTCAAAAGCGCTCAGCTCACAGTGAACGGCCTATTTCCAGAAAACAGTCTGNTTATTCTAACTTGCACATTGCCTGACATGCATCCGTTAGATTTGGTAACAACGGAGGGAAAATTACAAGCCATAATGTTGAATTAAGAATGTTAGGTAGACGTATGTGAATACTCTAATAATTTATTTTGCTTTTTGTTTTTTTTCCCCCTGCATATAAGTGAAAAATGGGCAAATTTGTGAAATATTTATTTGTGTAACAATTTTACAGTTTTGCTTAACTTTGCATGAATAAAGTGGTCAAGCCCATGGCAATGTTAATTTTACTTATAGTGGAGAAATACACAATGTGCATACAAGTAAATCTTCAGCAGGGCTTTCAAAAGCGCTCAGCTCACCGTGAACGGCCTATTTCCAGAAAACGGTCTGCCACTACAGACGTTAATGTTTTCCATTAAAGATTACTCCGTTATACCGTTCTACATGCTCCAAGAACACAAACTTCTTGCCAAACTTACAGATGATATTATTTGTATGAACCTGAAATGTTTAAATAATTACAAAGGTTCCACATAAACAATTAAAATGTATTTACAAGATTAGGTTGGCACTAAAAAATTCTATTTGCAAAACACTGGCCAAACTGAGTTTTCTCCCCAGTACAATCTTGCTAATTTGCAGTGAATTACACAGGGACAGCAAAATAATCATCATCGTAATGAGGTATAACTGAAATCATAGCTAGTCCACATGAATAGGTGAATAACTGGGTTCAAGGTTCACTTATAAAAAATAACTTCAAAAGCAAAGCTATGCAGAATTGTTACAAAAAATTTCACTTATCACAACATAGACAAAAGCAAAAGGGAGCAACATACAAAGTAAACAGCTCAAGATGCTATCATAGCAACAACCACTGTTAAGAAAAACATACTAAATTTTTACAGAAAATATTAAAACAAAAAAAAAAATGAAGTTGATCTTGAACCAGAATAATAATGATCCCTTTTTGTGGTGTGTAAGTAATGTTACAAGTTTTAAGTTCTGAATTATACGGTAATACATATTGGCTTAAGTGTATAAATAATATTTACGGTGTTATCTGGCATTAGGTAATACTATACTTACAGACAAACTTTGCAATTTGATATAATTATTTTTAATTTCTCATCTACATTCACTGGAATCATGCGATCTAGATCAGGCGGTCCCTTCCCCCCTCTCAATTATGATTATCAGCCCGACTATGAATTTGATTTTCGAGCTGTTGTGCTAATATAAGTCGTACATATACGTCATCAGAATAGGGTGCTAAATCACTGTAAAAACTCGAATTATTTTGTGTGTGGACACTGCTACATAACTTTCTCTTCCCTTGAGTACTATTTGTGCTGTTGGCCTAGTTCAATCACCAAGGTGACTGGATTGTATAATTTAGAGTTAAAACTTAAAAAAAAAACCCTGAAATGTGCATCCTACTAATACTATAAATGCGAAAGTCTGTGAGTATGTTTGTTACCACTCAGCTCCATAACGGTTGAACGGATTTTGATGACATTTGGTGTATAGGTACTTTAGGTTCTGGATAGGACTTAGGATACTTTTTGTCCCGGAAAAATGTACGGTTCCAGTGGAATAACAACAAAGTGTAATTCTGCAATGGCTGGGAACGTGACCGAAATATTTTTTTCCTCTAGTGTCAGAGTTTATCAGGCCACCTAAGGACCTCTGAAATGGCTTAACGACTGCTATCAATTGATAACAACCGGGACCGAATATTTAACGTGCTTTCCGAAGCCCGGAAGCGCTCAGATGTTATGCCACTAAACAGTCACCCATCCAAATGTGTGCCTCTGGGAATGTTGCTTATCTTTGGTGATTGATTAAGATCCCTCAGCCAAGCACAAAAAAGTAGTACCTAGGTACACTTTGTTCTAAAACTACAACTTAATGAAACTCATGTTTTGATTTTCATACATCGACGCTGGAAAGCGGAAATGTGGTAACTACGCAATAGTTGCACAAATACACTCCAAAAGCAATACTCTACTTCTTGGCTATTGGATAAAAAATATTTCCTTCCTTTTGGGTTGCTGTAATCAGTTAAAAACCTAGGTCATTATAGTATAATTTTATGATTCTGTTTTCACATAAATGAATCGTCTTTTCCTAATTTATTAATTAGTGTATCACTGTAAAACTCAATTGTACCCGGACGAAGCCGGGCCGGTTCGCTAGTGCAAGATAAACAAGTGGCCATACTATTATAGTTGAGCACTTGAGAGTTAAGATACAATTTTGAATTGGGAGACAAATATAAAATAGTTAAAAAGTGTAAACACTTAAGTATCATTCATTCTTTTGTTTAAGTTATTACCAAAATATCAGTTTATAACAACTTCACACTTCCTACAGACTTCTTTACATTTCAGTACAAGTAGAAAATTTTTATTTTAACACACAAAATAATCTTATGTTCAGTCCTCCATAACTGGCTGAAATGTTACTTTAAACAAGGCAATTAAGTGCTTTAATTTCAATCAACATATTTGGGAGTTGGATTTTAATGGAATATGACCAATGTGTTTATTAATTAACACAGACTTCAATATCATGCCCTTGCAGACATTTGAACGTACATTATAGCACGACAATATTTGAGTAGCTTACTTCACCTACTGTTGGCCAAAGGCACGTCAAACAACATTAGACATTACTCTGTTGTTCGAGGACACAGGAAACTATACATGTCGTGGAAAGGCCAGACAAGATGCTTACTGCAAATAAAAGTATGCAACTATTAGTTGAAAAAATTGCTTTCATTTAGTGATGAGAACAATTACAATTGCTATACATGAAATAGCATAGCGAGCTGATTCTGGATTATATCTTAAAAACAAATAACGGCTCCTTGTTGTAACAAGTTTTCTACCAGCAACAAGAAACTCCAGTCGTATTCGCCATGGTACTGAAGGTTCTTCAAACTTATATACTGTTCAAGTGCTGTAACAATATGAAACATCNTGGTACTGAAGGTTCTTCAAACTTATATACTGTTCAAGTGCTGTAACAATATGAAACATCAATGATAATTAAAGTTGTTGACATAAGATTAAGTAAATTACATAGCATGACTTCAATGCATCCGAGAATAAAAGCAAGAACTTCTCACATATCAGAGANGTAAGATTAAGTAAATTACATAGCATGACTTCAATGCATCCGAGAATAAAAGCAAGAACTTCTCACATATCAGAGAGCTATAATATATAATTTTAATAAAACAGAACAGCTCAACATCTACAATATACACAAATGTGAACAAAATTAATTTGTGATTTACAGTATTGATTTCCATTATCAAACTTTAAGACTTAAATAATCTGCAGTATGAAAACAAGTAATATACAGCGTTCTACTCTCAACACTCATTAAATTACACTTCCTTACACCCAAACATGAGAGAAATGTGTACGAATAAATTACTCGGTAGTTTAACACTTCTTTACAAAATTTTCTGAGTTCAAAATTATTTCGTGATTTTAGGGCTATCAGGCTAAGTCATCTGTCAGAATCTTTACAATGAATGCAATTGATTTTGCATAAAAGGTAAAGCTGACAATTAGTTAATTGTATTTCTTTATTTATTTATACCACCCAATAGAATTACACACCAAGCTTCTGCACTTCTGTCTTTCCAAGGGGAACTGAACAAATCAATTAAAACATAGCTGCCTGTGGACCCCTCATTGGTAGTAGTCAACCGCAACGCTGCAACATGAAACTTTCCCTGATTGCTTAAGTCAAAGCATTTAATTGGTGACATTTATGGTAANTCAACCGCAACGCTGCAACATGAAACTTTCCCTGATTGCTTAAGTCAAAGCATTTAATTGGTGACATTTATGGTAATTACTCATGCCACTCTTATCAAAATTTCCATGCAAATGATAAGGCCACCCACAAAATGTTATGCAAACCATTACAAATACGGAACAACATTTTAAGAATAATTTGAAGTTAGAAAATGATAAAGTTACCTCATTAATTTGTAAATTTATCTTTGACTACGTATTTATATGTATAAAAGGATAAATTACTTAAAAACAAATTTGCTAAGTGTGCAACAAAATCTTTTGAAGGCATGAANATTTATATGTATAAAAGGATAAATTACTTAAAAACAAATTTGCTAAGTGTGCAACAAAATCTTTTGAAGGCATGAACTCAACAATAATATAGATTGAGTATAAAATAATACCCCAAATTTTAAGGTCTATAATATCAAAACCAAACGACCTATAACCTTGATAAAACAATCAAATGAACCGTGGAACCGTGAAGATTGTTTACCATACATTCATAAATGTTCAATGTGATCACCATGAGCTACCCAAACGACATCTACGCGATAATCAAACTCGTTCCACGCTCTTGTCAGCATGTCCGGTGTTACTGTTTGGATAGCGTTCGTAACTCTCGGTTTGAGGTGGTGAGGGGGAAGCGAGCTCACATTCGTTACTTCAATGTGAAGGGAACGGTTTGATGTTTCCTTTATGTGCCCAGAACGAGGTAGACGATGACTTCATGTCTAAGCTGGTTTTTAGCGATGAAGTGACGTTCCATACAAATGGTAAGGTGGACCGGCACAACGTGCGGATATGGGGTCAGGAGCCTCCACATGAAACCATCGAACACGAGCGCGCTTCCCCCAAAGTGAAGGTGTTTTGCGCTGTATCCAAAGACACTGTTTTTGGCCCTTTATTTTTTCACGAGCCCACTGTTACTGGAATCCCTTATTTGGACATGCTTACAGAGTGGTTGTTTCCTCAGTTAGAAGAGGCGGCGGGGGACTTCATTTTCCAGCAGGATGGTGCTCCACCCCATTGGCATCTAGCTGTTCGCGGATACCTGAACGAGATGTTGCCGCAACGCTGGATTGATCGAGGAGTAGCTGGTCACCAGGCTCTTCATCACTGGCCCCCAAGAAGCCTGGATATTACCCCGAGCGATTTTTTCTATAAGGGTACATAAAGGATCAAGTGTTTCGTCCACCATTGCCGGCTATATTGACGATCTCAAAACGAGAATTACGGACCCCATCCAAATCGTAAAACCGGACATTCTGACAAGAGTGTGGAACGAGTTTTATTATCGTGTAGATGTCGTTCGGGCCGCTCGTGGTGGTCACATTGAACATTTATGAATCTGCACAGTTCCATGGTTTATTTGATTGGTCAACCAAGGTTGTAAGTTGTTTGGTTTTGATATTATAGACCCTCAAGTTGGGGTATTCATTTATACTCAGCCTGTATTTTTATAACATTTTACGGTAATTATTAAGAATCACGCATCTGAGAGTTATGAAAACTGTATATTTGGCTTTCGCAAGGCACTTTGTTAAAATTCTGGAGGATTTTGTAATACTTCCCATGAAAACAGTACAAAAAAAAAGTAAAAGGCATTCAGAACCTTTGTTGATATGTATTACCATGATGTATTCATCATGTCATAGCGAAATTAAGAACAGTCTTTAAATTATAAGCTTAAATTACCAATTGGTTAAGTCGTTTCAATACAATTTACAGTTAGTTGAACATGTGTGTTTGTGGATTGCCATTTGTGCTAATTTGAGTGTTAAATCTAATTATTATGTGGGAATACGAGCATTTCTGAAGTTTTTAATTGTTTCAATAGTAGGTGAATGCATCTCATATGTATGTAATCAGAAATACAATCCGCCACCATTAAGGATGAATGACGTCATTGATGTTCAGTTAATCAGTTNTCATATGTATGTAATCAGAAATACAATCCGCCACCATTAAGGATGAATGACGTCATTGATGTTCAGTTAATCAGTTTAATGGGCTATACATTGTCTTATATAACATGGAAATTGTATTCAGTGACATATTACATATTAGTGTGGAAATTGCAAATCTTGCACACTATTTGCACATAGCCATGTCAAATGCAAAAGACCTACTCAAATTAACCTAATTTCACAATAGGTGAATCGCAGGGGGTGGATGGGCCGACGACGCTATCGTGTGTCGGAATAAAGGCAATAAGGACTCTCAGAATTACATCTTATTTCAACAAAATTACAGTTGTTTATTCCTGTTAGTCCTCACTGTACTTTTTCCTATGTGCAGTAGTGCATAAGCACACCCATGCTCTGTGATTCACCTATCGTGAAGCTAGATTAAGTTATGTCCCCTTGCATTTAACAAAGTTATGCAACTCAATTAAAGTAGGTATATTTTACGTGTTTTACCCCACAATTTCCCTGATCTACATAGTGCTTCCCATTACCGCATTTCATAGTATGTACTTAAAATTGTGATGTCCCCATTTAAATTCATATTCAACTTGATTAGTAATGTTGGTACACACTATGTCCCAAGATTTATTTTCCTGTTTTTCTGAAAACGCCTAAATTTTTAACAATTTACTGGGGTATTTTGTTTTAAGTAGATAAACATACAATTAAAAAGTTTTTTTACGTATTGAACAGAACAATCANATTTACTGGGGTATTTTGTTTTAAGTAGATAAACATACAATTAAAAAGTTTTTTTACGTATTGAACAGAACAATCATCTACAACACAAAACATGACAAAAGAATTTTTGAGGTAAGTAACCTACCTGTAAAATATTACGAAAATTTCCATAAAATAAACAGGTTTTTGCAAATGTAGCTGTATCTGAGCGAGTGTACTATTTGTTTGCGTAGGGTGCTGTTGCAAACTAAATCAATGTGGGGAATAACAAATAAAAAAAAATTGCCTACGCATAAGTAGATTAGGTAGACCTTAAATAACCATCTTTGATGACCTTACTTGAATTGTGACATGGCCTTAACCCTAAGCTATTTACAATACAGTCATCTGGGGTTCTTTTTACCACTTCAGGGTAAGGCCCAATCGACAATCGCCTTGGCTTAAATAAAATTACTTACAAAGCATAACAAACGAAACCGTCCGTCTACAATCGGTGTTAACGTGAAAGAAAAAAAAACCTTCTTCAACCAATTAGAAAGAGCAAACGAATAGGAAATAATTTTTTCAGCAAACTAATTCTTATACACGAAAGTTGGCAACAGCAGTTTTTGTGGAGTTTCACATTCTCATTGGCCGGTGTTAAAAACTTGGCGTCAGATACTCAGTGATGAACATCTTTAACGCCAAGTCACGCAAATAACGCCAAGTACGACACGCCAAATACTATTTGTGGACGTTGCAATATCAAATACAGGTTTTTTTATTCTTTATGCTATGCATTTTATGTAGAAGGGGTCTAAATTTGTAACAATGATATGCTACATTTTCATTTAAGAACGTTTTTGTTGATGTTTAATTCCCTAATTAACAGCTTTATTGTTAAATAACACAGTACATTGCATAAAAACTTCGGGCGTGGTTCAAAGATGCCCATGCTGGTGCACAGTTACTCAAAATGATTGCGACAGGTTATGTTTGCCTGTGGTAAATACTTAGTATTTACCTTAAGCAGATACGGTGGAAACTCTGAACGCAGTGTTCCATCTCTTATTAATATGCTACAACTCTGAGAAGTTCTATTATGATTGTTTTCTCTAAAGTGGTCAGAAAATGCGTTACTGTACAGTAGGTTGCCAATTGTCCCGCCAAATTACTGCAATCCAAGATTCGAGCTTCTTCGTCTTTACAGAACCTGTAAAGAGAAGTAATAAACTGCACGTATAGAGTGTACATACACTATGAATATACGGTAGCTAGTTACAAATATATTCAAATTAATTCAACAACATGCACTACTTACCAGTGAAAAGTCGCACCTGTATTTCAGTTTTCATACTTATTTGTACAACCCCAGGTAGATCAACTGATGGCTATTGTCAGTACCTAACACTGAAATTTTACATCCCACTTAAATTTTTATGCTGAAATTACTCTAATAGAATAATTACCACAACTTGGCCACCGACAACAATTTTACAACACGTATTTATTGCCAACCCCAATATGGCTACTAGCAGACGACCAGGCTTCAAGCTTGTGAAGTCATGCCAGCTACTCCCATTCTCAACTCCATGATAATCGCTAAAGGGGATTGTCGTGTGGGCAAAGAGATGTGTAATTAGTTTTTAAAACTTTTTTCTTATTGTGTTTAATTTTCTTTCCTCAATACTTCGGCCTGTTTGTATATATAAGCACATGCTTTCTACTCACTGACCTAGAAAAGAATACTTTCCCTATTTCCAAACAAACGCATGTAATAGAAGCCTATTTTGAGGAAGGCAACACGCGTATTTTTAATTAATAATACTGTTGCTTAACATTCCTGATCGTAGCTAGGTCCGTAATAGAATGAGGGGTTTGACGTTAATCAAATAATAGAACTAACTAGAATCTCTTAATTTGTTTACAATTCTAGGTAAATAAAAATGCAATCTTAAATTTCACAATAATTTGTATTACAATTAATGAAATCGAAACGAATATTGTAACAAAAAAATTAACTATGTCCTTATTAGAAGTATAAATATCCTATCTCTTCTACTTCTACCACCCCATAGATTCTTCTGGCTTAAGANATTTACTGGGGTATTTTGTTTTAAGTAGATAAACATACAATTAAAAAGTTTTTTTACGTATTGAACAGAACAATCACCTACAACACAAAACATGACAAAAGAATTTTTGAGGTAAGTAACCTACCTGTAAAATATTACGAAAATTTCCATAAAATAAACAGGTTTTTGCAAATGTAGCTGTATCTGAGCGAGTGTACTATTTGTGTGCGTAGGGTGCTGTTGCAAACTGAATCAATGTAGGGAATAACAAATAAAAAAAAAATTGCCTACGCATAAGTAGATTAGGTAGACCTTAAATAACCATCTTTGATGACCTTACTTGAATTGTGACATGGCCTTAACCCTAAGCTATTTACAATACAGTCATCTGGGGTTCTTTTTACCACTTCAGGGTAAGGCCCAATCGACAATCGCCTTGGCTTAAATAAAATTACATACAAAGCATAACAAACGAAACCGTCCGTCTACAATCGGTGTTAACGTGAAAGAAAAAAAAATCCTTCTTCAACCAATTAGAAAGAGCAAACGAATAGGAAATCATTTTTTCAGCAAAAGAATTCTTATACATGAAAGTTGGCAACAGCAGTTTTTGTGGAGTTTCACATTCTCATTGGCCGGTGTTAAAAACTTGGCGTCAGATACTCAGTGATGAACATCTTTAACGCCAAGTCACGCAAATAACGCCAAGTACGACACGCCAAATACTAGTTGTGGACGTTGCAATATCAAATACAGGTTTTTTATTCTTTATGCTATGCATTTTATGTAGAAGGGGTCTAAATTTGTAACAATGATATGCTACATTTTCATTTAAGAACGTTTTTGTTGATGTTTAATTTCCTAATTAACAGCTTTACTGTTAAATAACACAGTAAACTGCATAAAAACTTCGGGCGTGGTTCAAAGATGCCCATGCTGGTGCACAGTTACTCAAAATGATTGCGACAGGTTATGTTTGCCTGTGGTAAATACTTAGTATTTACCTTAAGCAGATNCACAGGTAAATACTTAGTAAATACTAAGTATTTACCTTAAGCAGATACGGTGGAAACGCTGAACGCAGTGTTCCATCTCTTATTAATATGCTACAACTCTGAGAAGTTCTATTATGATTGTTTTCTCTAAAGTGGTCAGAAAATGCGCTACTGTACAGTAGGTTGCCAATTGTCCCGCCAAATTACTGCAATCCAAGATTCGAGCTTTACTTCATCTTTACAGAACCTGTAAAGAGAAGTAAGAAAACTGCACGTATAGAGTGTACATACACTATGAATATACGGTAGCTAGTTACAAATATATTCAAATTAATTCAACAACATGCACTACTTACCAGTGAAAAGTCGCACCTGTATTTGAGTTTTCAAACTTATTTGTACAACCCCAGGTAGATCAACTGATGGCTATTGTCAGTACCAAACACTGAAATTTTACATCCCACTTAAATTTTTATGCTGAAATTACTCTAATAGAATAATTACCACAACTTGGCCACCGACAACAATTTTCCAACACGTATTTATTGCCAACCCCAATATGGCTACTAGCAGACGACCAGGCTTCAAGCTTGTGAAGTCATGCCAGNACAACACGTATTTATTGCCAACCCCAATATGGCTACTAGCAGACGACCAGGCTTCAAGCTTGTGAAGTCATGCCAGCTACTCCCATTCTCAACTCCATGATAATCGCTAAAGGGGATTGTCGTGTGGGCAAAGAGATGTGTAATTAGTTTTTAAAACTTTTTTCTTATTGTGTTTAATTTTCTTTCCTCAATACTTCGGCCTGTTTGTATATATAAGCACATGCTTTCTACTCACTGACCTAGAAAAGAATACTTTCCCTATTTCCAAACAAACGCATGTAATAGAAGCCTATTTTGAGGAAGGCAACACGCGTATTTTTAATTAATAATACTGTTGCTTAACATTCCTGATCGTAGCTAGGTCCGTAATAGAATGAGGGGTTTGACGTTAATCAAATAATAGAACTAACTAGAATCTCTTAATTTGTTTACAATTCTAGGTAAATAAAAATGCAATCTTAAATTTNAATCAAATAATAGAACTAACTAGAATCTCTTAATTTGTTTACAATTCTAGGTAAATAAAAATGCAATCTTAAATTTTACAATAATTTGTATTACAATTAATGAAATCGAAACGAATATTGTAACAAAAAAATTTACTATGTCCTTATTAGAAGTATAAATATCCTATCTCTTCTACTTCTACCACCCCATAGATTCTTCTGGCTTAAGANTACTATGTCCTTATTAGAAGTATAAATATCCTATCTCTTCTACTTCTACCACCCCATAGATTCTTCTGGCTTAAGATTTAAATTTACGTTAATGCCTATCTATAGTTGCTTTACGTTCTTATAAAAAAGAAAAGGGCAAACCATGTCATATGACACTGAGGACGGTATTCATGACAAGGCAGAAGCGAGTATCATATATCTACTTAGACAGTAACTCCCTTCCTCTTGGTCTATTCTATTCCCGATTACCGCTGTCTATCGGCCCACAATACGCCGGACACTACATTTCACTGCACAGTATTCGTTAGGCGCTGGCCGCCAACCAATGGAGAGCCTGGTTAACAGGTTTCCAATCATCGTGGATTTAGGTATGTAAGAGGATTTGCAATCCAACTTGTTTATTTAACCATATTCACGATGATTATTATTTTACCTAAGAAATTAATTTTCTTGTGGGCTGTACTGCTGTTACAAGATAATTATAAACATTTGTGAAACCGTAAAACTCTAAACGTGTTTGTTTTTTTTTCCTTAAAGGACGAAAACTTTTTAAAAAATAATATAGCCTGCGCTACACTCAGACTTTGTCCTTAAGGACGTTGACCACGAAAACATTTGTTTTATATTTAACACCATATACTGTTCAACTTTTAACCATCATATATTATCACTTTTACTAGCAAAAAAACATGAGTGCACAGTTTTGGCATAAAAACATGCCAAAGTCACAATTTTAGTCTTTTAGAGATATACAAATAATGAAAACTAACTTTCATACCGAAATGAGATAATTCACACCGAAAGAAGATTCCAAGAGACACTTTAAGATATCGCACATGGAAATGTTTTTGCAATTTCAAAATATTGTTGACTGTAACAAAATTCTTGCAAATTTTTTACCTGTGTTTGACCCTGAATTTTTATTAAATTTTTTTGCTAACCGTACCTTGATATTAATTAGGGCAATACCTTTCAATTGTTCTTGTTAAATTTTCTACAAATAGTTTGGTTTATTTTATTTGTACAATACAAAAACTGTAAAATTTTTGGCTTTTACATGTCATTTTGCAAAAACTATTCTATCTAAAAAAATCTGATGAAAACTGGTCCCAGATAATTTATACAAGTTGAAAAGTATGTGATAAAAATATAAAATAACAAATATTTTCTTGGCCAACGCCCTGTAAGGGTTAAGTAACACTGAGCTTTTAAGAGCTCCTCCTGGCTGGCATGATTAAAATAAACGGTTCAACATTTCGTAGTTATGTCTAAACACAAAGCACATTGAAGAAAGGTTTGGTGCCTAAAGACCAACTTCAAGTTCTCATTTCAAATCCAAGAATTATTTATTTGGATG
>NQII01000311.1:1024445-1072498 GCA_002778355.1 Clitarchus hookeri | reverse complement strand
TGATAATAGTTAAGATGGGTGTTTCCGAAATCAGTTTTAGCTGCTAAATTTTCATTACAGAAACTTCAGAGTTGTTTTTAGACACGCATCATACTTGCGTCTCGATTAACGTGCCATAAAAATATAGGATCACCGCCTTAAAGTTACGTTCAGGAAAGTCGTCGGTGGAAAGATTGCACGCCAGTTGGACGCCTCGAACGTAGAGGCGATGGGGCAAGTGGTGAACGAGGAAGAGTCGGCCTTGGAGCTCACGCGTTTCGATGCGTCGAACGCACAAAATAGTTGCGTCCAGGCGGAGCCCTTAATAACAGAGCAAAACAATAAAAGTAATTATCATACTTGGTACTACTGAGCTAGGTGGCACAGTGATTAAACTTTGGACTAGCATTCGGGAGGACCTGTGTTCGAATCTGGATCCAGCCATCCTGATTTCGTTTCCCCATGGTTTCCCGAATTCGCTCCAGACGAATGCTGGGGTGGTTCCTTACTACACGCCATGGCCGATTCCTTCCCCGCACCTGCTTCTCTGAGCAACGTGCTCCGTCTCTAATGACATCGCTGTCGACGAGACGTTAAGCCCTACTATATGCTATTTACGGTGAAGTGAGCACTTTTTGAAGCCATCTCATTTGGAATAATAGTCAATAAATATATATTATTGTAGCCTTTGGCGTTAACTTTCGAGTCCTGTGAAATATATTAACTATGTTTATTACTTATTTGGAAATATTTATTTAATAAAGTGGTAGGAGGATAAAAAAATTGCTGATAGGAAAAAAGTAACTAGGGCCTCTAAAGTGCTCACTTTACCATGGGCAGCCTATACCTACCATATTTGGCACAAAGGTTTTAAATATTTTTATACCATGGATATTTTAAATGGAAAAACTTCGCCTTCGGATTGTCTCCTTTAGGTTGACTCGGCAGTGTTCGGGTGTTTCGACAGCTAGCTAGTCGTGAGTGTGATCAGGTGATTTCGCCTGTCACGTGCTGAGTAGTGTCCATGATGATCAAATCCGTTATCTACTAAGGGAAGCAGTCAGGTAATACCCATTCCGAGAAGAAAAATTACGTTCAGAAATTATTAAATTTGATATTTTCAGCACTATTCCAGAGTCTGACACTGAAGTTAGTCGTTGATGCTTCTTCGTAGATTCCTTTGTTACCACAAAACTAGAGATTTACTTTCTTCTTTATTTTATTTTCCATGCACTTTTCTTCGTATTTACTAGCAATTGTATCACATTTCTACACTTTTCCGTCACTCAGTGTAACTAAAAGTTGTTTTATAAGTGTGAGGGAAAAAATATTTCTTTACGTTTTCGAATTTGGAGTTGAGGTCCCTGTTCCATGTAGCCTAATAGCATAACTGTTATCTGCTTACTGTGGTAGACCTGCCAAAAAAATCGAGATAAAGTAGATGGAGGTAAGCTGACAAAAATACAACTGAGCTACTGCGGTAATAATAGAACAAATGAGTAATTTGGCGAATAGCTCTACATGCTTAACCAAAACCGTGAAAACATTCTTTTTTTAAATAAATGTATTTTTATATATATTTTAACTACTTTTTATTGCAAATATTTTATTAGATTCATCAAAACTTTCGTTTAATGATTTTTCGGCATTTTAAATCTTCTAATTTATAAATATTGTAATTTTACTAAAAAATTTCGGTTGAATGTCACCCAAGGACATTGCCAAGGTCAACCCCAATGACAATGTCATCATAGCTCAAGGAGACGTTCGAGGTCGCCCAATAAGGTTATTTGATGGAATTTCCTTTCTAATTTTCCTACTCAAGGACAGGTCAGAAGAGGTCAATGTCAAAAGATACCATAGTCAGGATCATTAGCAGTCACATTCACACAGGTTCAAGATCACCGGACGACTCCGTACTCCGCTCCAACATTCTGTGTGCAAAAATCAAATTTGTGTAATACTATTGTTAAGGTAAAGGCGCCGATTATGAACCCACTATAAAAAAATAATATAACTTTTAATAAAGTGGACGTGAACGAACTTCGAACATGTATAATATAACTTAATTAATTTTATTTCTAAATGCAATATATACACNTAATTAATTTTATTTCTAAATGCAATATATACACTTTTTGAAGTTATACTTCTTTTGGCGCGTTGAGGGTAAAAGTTTAGTGTGCAACGGAAATTGCGCGCGCACAGTGTAACGAAATTCGACAGTGAACGTGGTAGGGGTATGACTAACGTGACCATACGTCCCGCTTTGAGCGGGACAGTTCCGCTTTGAAGCTATGCGTCCCGCTGTCGCCACAATTCGTAAAAATTCGTAAAAATGTCCCACTTTGACAAAACAAAAGCAGCAAGCAATTAGTCTTGGCTCCCGCGCTGCGCCGTGTTGCAGGTCCGTACTGCGCATGCGCGGGGAATGGAGCTAGTGGCGCGGAGTGCGTGGCGACGGGACGAGCGGGGTAGGTGGCGAATCAGTGAATGTTTCAACTGTCAGTAAGTAACTGATTAGTATTTGACTTATCATTACGCAATCGCCGCGAGACATATCTTTGCATTTTATGAGATTATAGCAGTTTTGAAATGCCTAAACGCAAGTGCACTTTTAATATTAATTTGCAAACCAAGTATCCGTTTATAAAACAAAAAAGTGTTCCTACAGACGTTACATGTGAAAAGTGTCGTACAGATTTTAGTGCTGCACATGGTGGTGCTAGTGATATTGAGAAACATTTACGTTCAGAAAAACACAGATTATCCGATTATGCTGCCGCTTCAAGCTCATCGATGCTTAATTTCTTCAAGAAAACCGATTCACCGTCTTCCAAAGATCTTGAAGTTGCCGCGGCAGAAGGTGCTTGGGCTTTTCACACTGAGCAAGAAAATCATAGCTTTCGCTCGAATGATTGTGCATCTAACCTAATACAGACATGTTTCGAACAAAAATTTAGGTGCGCTCGTACGAAATCTGATGCTATTTATTGTGAATGTGTTGGCACCTATGGCAACACGTGAGTTAAAGGAGCACCTGCGTGAAGCTAATTGTATAACTTTATTAACATATGCTTCAACTCATGGCTCCACGAAATTAATTCCCATCTTAGTCCGCTATTTTTTACCACACGAAGGAGTAACCAAGTCAAGATTTTAGAATTTGAAGAGCAACCAGGAGAAACATCGGATATTAGTGTAGATTATTTGACGCAAGTAATAACAAAAAATTAACTAAAACCAAAAATTGGGGCATTTTGTGGAGACAACACAAACGGTAATTTTGGAGGACAAAATAGAAAAGGAGTTAGTAATTTTTACGCCAAATTGAACCAGTCTCTTGGAAGGAAACTCATAGGAATTGGATGTGGAGCTCACATAATCCACAATGCGATTAAAACAGCTGCATATTGTCTTCCTGTTGATTTTGAATGTATTATTGTAAAAATTTATTCATTTTTTTTTACATTTATAGCGTTCGCGTTGAATCTCTTAAAGAATTATGTAATGCAGCTGACACAGCATATCAGAAACTTCTAGGAGACAATAAAACTAGATGGTTTGTGTTAATGCCCGCGCTGGAGAGAGTTTTAAAAATGTTTCAGCCTCTAAAAAACAATTTTCTGAGAATCGATAAATGCCCAAATATATTAAAAGCATTTTATCAGAATAAAAACTTTGAATTGTGATTATTTTTTATGCATGCACAGGCAGTTACTTTTCATCAAGTTGTGTTAAAGATCGAGGGACAAACCGTGTCTGCAATAGAGACCGCGAAGGAAATTAATCGGCTCAAAGACAATTTGACACTGAAACAAAATTCATTCTTTATTCCCCACGCTGCCCGTAGTATATTATTGAAATTACAAGAAACTGGTGTTGTCACTGAGGAAGATGTGAAAACAACGGCAGCAGAATTCTACAAGACAAGTAAAGAATACTTGGAGCAGTGGTGTCAGTTCAACACAGAATTAGAAGTGTTTGAATGGGCGAACCTGACCACGGTCCCCACGTGGGAGCAGATTCAAAGTGTGATGGATTTGCTTATAGAGAAGGCATTTCTCAGTAGCAGTTAAGATACAGGAATGTTTGACGAGTTTTCGTTGATTTACAATTATATTACAGCTGAGAAAGTAACAGAATGGAACGTTGAAAATATTGCTGCTGAAGATCGTTGGGTTGAAATATTCAAACACTTTCAAACAAATAATCTCAATTATGCGAATTTTCGTATAATAATCGAGTACATTTTATGTCTGCCTGGCAGTAATGCTCCAGTCGAAAGAGTGTTTTCCCATATGTATAAAATATGGACTATTAAAAAAACACAACTACGAGTCCCAGTGTTAAAAGGCATTCTGATAATAAAGGGTAACAAACAAGTCATGCCAGCAGTTTCATTCCTACTTAAAAACTAAATCTGATATGTTAAAGCAAAGTTGCTCATCCGAAAAAAATATAAGGAGCCAACCCACCAGACTGCACAAGATTAGTTCTTATTTAAATTTTTGAACAATAAACATTAACTATATTATAAACATGTGTTTTATTTTTAAAACAATATATATCTTTTTTTTAAGGGCATCCCGCTCTGAGGGAAAAAAATGGCCAAGTTAGGTATTACCCAACTCGCATACGCGTATCGTCTAGCTATATACAAACGCAAGGTACACAACATAGCACGTGGTTATATTTAAAACCGACAAAAAATCTGTTCATGTAATAAGCAAATTTAAAAACATTTTATTTATATCAGTAATTCGTTGTGAATATATACATATATATCTCATTAATTAATTTTACTTACATTGTGCCATGAAAAATTTGTTAGTGACAAAAAATGTATAATAAAATTTTGAAAGTGTTTTCAAGTATTTGAGGTTAATTTTTGTAAGTATTATTTTACTAAGATATACTTCTTTTGGCTAGCAGACAGTGCACTGTAGCCACTGTTCACCATGCTCATCGTGTGATCCATTGAAGAGGCACTCAGCATAGATGTCTTCTTTACCAGAGCTATCAGATATGTTGAATCATCGTCAGATTCGTCACTGTTGGAGCTGTCCACTAATCTTCTTTTGCACTTTCCTGACTTTCCGTATGTTGGTCAAATGTTTTTTTATTCAACGATATTCCTACGGTATTTCGCTGAAGATTTTTTTTTTTTTCGGAAAAGCCATGAGGCCTAAACATTAATAGTTTTGAAAAAACTAAAATTAAATACTTCGTAAACAGAATTTATCTTCGCAGAATGGGTAGAAAATTATGTATTTTTCTCTTCAAAGCTGATTACAGAAATGTGAAATTCTCCGATTATCAGCTGTAAAACATAGCACGTGTCTGAAGTCCGAAGGTATGTGATGGCGTCGAGTGAGAGAAGAATGGTAAAACAGTCACTCACTGCTCTAGGTAATGAAGGTAAACAGCGTCGTGGATGCATTGCGACTAGTAAGACGTGGCGATGCGCCATGAAAACCTGAAAACCGGTCAATTAAAGAAGTAATAAGTGCATCCTGTGACCTGAGAGAGAGATAGNTAGCACGTGTCTGAAGTCCGAAGGTATGTGATGGCGTCGAGTGAGAGAAGAATGGTAAAACAGTCACTCACTGCTCTCGGTAATGAAGGTAAACAGCGTCGTGGATGCATTGCGACTAGTAAGACGTGGCGATGCGCCATGAAAACCTGAAAACCGGTCAATTAAAGAAGTAATAAGTGCATCCTGTGACCTGAGAGAGAGATAGAGAGAGAGAGAGACACTTCTTTAATGGAGACATTCGCCGTCAACTGAGATCACTTCAAGGCTCGGAAAAGACAACTTTTCTTTACGTCACTGGCAATTGTGTAGCAGAAGTATGCTGATAATGCTCAGGGTACCTAGCTTATGGCTAGAGCCCTGCTCGAATTCGGATGTCGGCAGACTTATCTGCGGAGGACGAATCAAAACAATGCACTGCACATTTTTATTGATTAATTGAAGTTATTTGTAAACATTCATATCTTATCTTGTGATAAAAGTGCCTTTCTTTTTTTTTTTGCTTTTATATCTGGACCTATGCTGCAGTGTAGCAATAAATTGGTAAGCTTTGAAAACTTAGCAACTGTAAGCCTTTTGTGCTAGAAACGTTAACTAGTGATCCAAATTAATCACAAAATGTTACGTTCTTTATCTTTGACCGAATTATGTACACTATTGTATCAATTACGTATTTTAGTCAATACTTAAAATCTTTATTTTGTTCTTATTAACTTGCATTAAAGGGTGGATTTATTGTTAAGGATTGGTGACTTGCAAGTACGAATCGGATGGTAATGATGATCTCGTCACGAGCATAGAAATTCACGTATGCCTAAAACTAAAATTCACGATGTTGTATTTTACGTCTTCAGGACATCAAATAAATTCGATAAGTTCATAGTTTAAAGTCCCAAGTACACGCTGCACGACTAGAACACTGAACGCCAGCTCAGAGCTCTGCATCTAGTATTCCTATGGTGTCGAGGTGGGCATAAACCTTGAATTACATGGAAACGTATTCCCTGGTTGGCTTTGCTACTTTTGTGATGCGTAAACAAGTTGTACTTTATTATAATACTATTTGTTTTTGGTTTCCTATATCACTGCACTTGGTTAGTTTTATCATGTTTTCATGTTCATTTTCATGTCTCTCCTAGGTGTGTTTTCGGTTTATCCTTCCCCTGCCCTGTGAGTTACGTTTTTTTTTTTTAAGGCGTTGGTTAGTTTCCTCGCATTAAAACACTGTTATTGCCTGTTAAAGTTGTTATTATCATTTCGTCCATTTATTTATTTAACAAAATGTTAGTATGTAGCTGACGGGTGAAAAATGCAGTTTTATTTTTTTTTTTGCTATATTGGAGTGCTCCGGAATGGCGTTTCTAAATGTGGGTGACGTCTTGAAAGCACTGAGCAGGCCTCGTCTGCAGTGCGTGCTCTTTTCACACATCAGCACACTGGACGCTTGTTTAATTGTTCCGTGGGGAAAGGTGTGTTTCAAACACTCTGCAACGCAGTTCAAGCGTAAGGTAGGTCGACCCCTTAACCAGGGCTTACAAATGTTGCCAGTTTAGCGAGAACAGCATATGCAGCCTATTCACGGCTATGTAAGCACTTTTTAAAGGCCCTTTCCTTTCCGTCAATTTTTTCTTTCCGCCACTTTTTAATATAAACATTGACACGTGACTAATACATACGAGGGTTATTCGAAAAGTAAGGTCCGAATCGCCGTAGCTAATCGAATGTCGGGCGAACATTGTAACGCGCATGAGCACCGACTCCCGGCATGCCTTGCTCGTCAAATGACGCCATTTGCATTGGTATTGTTGCAGTGTGCTGTTTACAATGTCAGTTCAAAATGTTTAAAACAATTGATCAGCCCGCCGGCTGTCAAACACGGTCAGTGATTCGGTTTTTGACAGCAAGGAACGTTTCAGCGGCGGAAGTTCATCGACAGATAAGTCAAGTGTATGGCCCCAATGCGATGAGTGACAGCAAAGTGCGTAAGTGGGTGAGAGCTTTCAAGGACGGACGGGAAAATGTCCATGATGAACCGCGATCAGGCCGACCATTAGTGATCACAGAAGATTTGGTCAAAGCCGTGGACGAAAAGATTCGTGAAGACCGGCGGTTCACAATTTCAACTTTGGCATTGGAATTTCCGAATGTGGGTAGAACAACTTTGCACAAAATTGTCTCTGAAAATTTGCAATTTCACAAATTGTGCACGCTTTGGGTTCCCAGGTTGCTTACTGAGGTACACCAAGTGAAAAGAATGGCTTGTGCTCTTGATTTTTTGGACCGATATCATAAGCAAGGTGATCAATTTTTAGAGAAGATTCTCACAGGAGACGAGACGTGAAAGAAGCAGTTACAGACTGGTTATCCTCACAGGCGGCAGAAGNGACCGATATCATAAGCAAGGTGATCAATTTTTAGAGAAGATTCTCACAGGAGACGAGACGTGAAAGAAGCAGTTACAAACTGGTCNCGTGAAAGAAGCAGTTACAGACTGGTTATCCTCACAGGCGGCAGAAGTCTATGACTTAGGCATACAAAAGCTTTTAGAACGTTATGACAAATGTTTAAACAAATATGGAAACTATGTAGAAAATAGAGAAATATGTAAGAAATGAAACAAAANTTGTAGAACGTTATGACAAATGTTTAAACAAATATGGAAACTATGTAGAAAAATAGAGAAACATGTAAGGAATTAAACAAATNAGAAATATGTAAGAAATGAAACAAAAAACGTTTTTTGAAAAAATCTGTGATGGTTTATGTTTTATAAGCAATCGGACCTTACTTTCCGAATAACCCTCGTTCGATGTATTTAACTCTTAAAAGTTAACGTCTGAGGCTGCAATAAACTATATTTATTAGTGGTTAATGGCTGTTGGAAGTACCTTGAAAAGTGCTCACCTAACCGTGAGTAGTCTGTACACTCACACTCTTTGAATCGAACATTTAAAAAACTACCCCATGTTTAACGTGTTTGGTTGTTTCCTAGCTATATCACGTATCACAAGCATTTTATACTTGTGTCAACATAAAAGTTCCTAATTTTGGGTTAAACTGGACGTTTTCTTATATGTGATGTATTAATTATAATATTTCATTTATAACCAATATAATATAGGTTTGTTGGTAATGAACAGTAAGAAAAATTTGTCATGCTAAATATAATTACACTGACAGCACACGAATGCGTTGCGTCGTGCCTTTGATGTATTTTTCTAGACTAGGTCAAGCTTTGTTTGCATGGGTCGTAGGGATATCCTGGAAATAGAACTTGAGCATGACTTCAGGAAAGTCGTAAGTAACCGTGGATGGACTATATATATATATATGAGCGCAGCGCGGCGAGAGGACTGCCTGCCGGTGCTCGTGTTGAGCGGACGAGTGTGTCCTGCCCGGAGCGCAGGAGGTCCAGGCGGAGTGAGGCGGCGCAGTGCCCCCGGGGGCCGGCCACAGAACCGGCTCTCGACACGACCGCCGTCTGTGTGCACGCATAGCCCCGCCCCCCTCATCACCCTTTCTGCCATCCCCTTCCTCTCGTCCTCCTGCCCGACGGCCCCACGCTCCCGCCTGCCTACAGGTGCACCGCAACCATCCAGCCCCACCCGTCCTCATCCGTTCCACCAAGGCAGTGTTTCTTAACATGGGGTCCGCGAGTATATGTATGGGGGTCCGCAGTCTCATCTCTGGACCATTTAATAATAACAAATAAATGCCGCCAAAAGTCTCGTAATCGCTACGCTTACTTAGCACGACGAACGTGCGCCAGCGGGCGCAGGGGGTCCTTGAAGATTGTGCTTGATTTCCTAGGGGTCCGTGACTAATAAAGAGGTTAGGAAACGCTGCTCTAAGGCACTTTGGCCGAGGTGGTGCAGTCGTCAGACCACTCGCCTCCCACCAAGGCGAACCGGGATAGGTTTCCTGCGGGGTCGCTCGCGGATTCTCGCATGCAGGAATCGTGCCGGACGATGCCGCTGGTCGGCGGGTTTTTTTTCCGGGAATATCCCGTTTCCCCTGGCCTTGCATTCCGGTGCTGCTCCATACTCACATCACTTCACCTTCATCGGCTCCCAAGATCATGATGTTAAGAGCCACTCATATTTTAGACGGGTGTCTACCTTGCGCTCGAACTACGCTGCAGCGTGTTTGAAATATATATTTTTTGTGGAAACTATTAAACGTGTGTCTAATGCGGTCGCATTAACTTGCGTGGCAGAAAGTATTGCGTGAAAAATTATTTTATAGTAAGCTCCATGTCTGCTTGTATGCAGGCCCGGGTAGCAGGTCTCGCAAAAGCTTCTGCCGGATCATACACATACACATTTAGAGCGATCGAGAGGATTAGCCGGGGGAGGGGTGAGGGGTTGAGTTAACCCGTTCTCAGGGATAGAAGAGGGAAATAATAAGGTTGTTAAAACAGTAAAAACCTGATGGTGTACAAAGCAGACTGTTACCAATGCCGCTGTAAAAAGGAGTGGCGTGCACGGATGAAACTGCAAGTGAGTAGAAGAATTTGGCATATCAGTGCAGTCTCCTTAACGGCATCAAAGGGGATGTTAGCCAATGAACGCATTTCAGTGTAGGGATTGCAGACAAATCCACAAAGTGTAATTGAGTATCTAAAATATGCAACATCAACATGTTTCCAACAGAGAGTGAGTGACCTGCTCACCATACAGCACCGGTCAGAAGATTAAGATCACGATCTAGAGTTACAAACTATTTATTTCAACTCTGGGTAAAGCGAAAATTAGACAAGAACACAGTTTATCTCTTTTAATGTTGAAATGTAGTCGTTTATATCACTGGTCCCATCTTGGCTGGAGGTGTTTCTGACAGATCGTTCAACATTTATGAAACAAGAAATAACAGTCTATATTTTAGTGTAGGTTACAAAAATTGCAATAAAATTTACAGTATTTTGTGGGAAGTTAAATTTTGTAATACAGTGACACCCATATAACACTTTATCTTAGAAAAATGTTTGGTGATAATACTTGCATGTAATCAGTATACTATGCATCTAAAAGAGGTGAATTTTTATCGTTGTCTTTCAAAATATAAACCTTCTTAACTCTTGCAATACATCATCTAAGTCTTTAAAGTCTACGTCCGTATGTTCTGATTATAGGAAGTGCCTAGAAGAAAATCACAGCCATGCTGTGGCAAAAGTTTAGGTATTGTTCTACATAATGTACATTGACATTCCCCGACTACCCTGTGGTCTTAAACTTTTCACTAGTACTGTACTTGCTACACTTCTTGTTACAAATCGCAACTGCGAGGAATCATTTTAAACATCAAAGTTATTCAGAACTTACTTGATGAACACAACTGTACAAGATCGTCTGAAAGGCCTTGCTTTAATGTAAACCCATGAAAATATACCTGTATCGCCAGAAGAAGTAATGCATCATTTATATCCCCCATGTGTTAACTTTTAATGAATAAACAGTAAACGTTATTGTTAAATGTTTTGTTAAAAATAAAAAACTCCCCCACCCCCTTAAAAAAATATCTGGCTGCGCCACCGGATAAGCACATACACTTCACAACACAAGCATAGTGGCATTACTACAGCTGATATAACGCTAACAATATTCGTTTGTTTATGCTGCAGCGGCGGAAACGGAATTGCCCCGAGAAAACCCACTGGTCAACGGTAAAGTCCGCCACATCACCCACACGCGAAAATCTGAGTAACCCCGCTGGGAATCTAGCCCGGTTCACTGCGGTGCGGGGCGAGTGGTATGACTGCTAGACCATCGCGGTCCTGCTACATTTAGACCTGGGAAATAAAGGTTGGTGTAGTTGGCAGCATCTTCTCATCAAAAATAATTATTTCGGTACAACTTAGACTTTTTAATACAAACAAAATTTAATTTATATTTTCATTGTTATCGTCACTTAAAAACATTCCAAAACTTTCGTAATTACAATGCTCCAAAAAAAAAAACGTGTTAAACGCATGTTATCAAGTAGTAAATATGTTCCAAGTAATTTTATCTTTTATTTATCTTTGGATTTTGACTTGAGGAATCCGAAATTTTAAGGGCGCCGTCTGGGTTGAGGTGTTATGTGTGTCCAAGGCTTAGAAGCGTTAAAGCAGCGAGGGCGACCAAGTTACACGCATCGAATCTCTGGCCGTCTTTACGTGCAACACACTGAACTGATGTGCAGTCTTTCTATTGTCAACTCGCCTCTATAAAACTTTCAGTTTTATGGTGTTTTAATAAAGAAAAAGGCGCGTCCCTGTGCTATGTTAAGAGAACTGTGTACCTGGAGATTGAACTATGTTGAAAAAAAAAAAAAACAATTTTTTTTTTTTTTTTTTTTACAAAACCACTTTATGTACGTCGTGTGTACTGACCTACGAAAAGAAAATAAACTTGAGACGAGGCACGGCTTTCCAACATAACTAAAAACAGACACTGCCGTATTGCGAAATGTTCTGATCGGTAACACTCAAAACCTATAAAGGGACACGTACTGAACTTTGCGACGGACTTTGCACTAATAGAATGATAGGGGCGGAACTTGAAGTCTTATAGTCCGAGCAGTACAACGGGAATACTGCACACCATTTCAGATCCTTGCTTGTAGATGCGCCGCGCTGGAGCGATAGACTCGAGTTTGTGTCGCCCTTGTTGCGCCCTCGCTTCTCTACCTTGAATGGCCAAAACAACTCCAGGTACAGTGGATTTTTAACTACCCTTTACTGGAAGACGCATACCTAAAAATGATTGCGAAACTTTCGAATTAGCCCTTTTTAATTAAAAAAAAAATTAAACGTAAAAGATGTAAATAAAAAAACTAAAAGTGGGATTTCCATATGAAAAATTTCTTAAATGCTATTCGTAAGCGAACACCGTTAAAAAGTATAGAACAGCTTTTAAATAACAATTTTACGAATGAAACTCTGCGCTACGTTTGGGTGCCTGCACAGACTGCGTTCTTGATTGGGGAGGGGGGGAATCCTCATAGTTAGTGTACTTTAGTATGTTCTGAGAGAATGTATATTATAAAGGAGGCAATGCGGTGGCCACTCGGAATTGACTCGGTACTACTCGGCAGTCCTTGGCGTTTCGACAGATGGTTCTTCGTGAACCTTCGGGGAAGGTTCCGAATTGCTTATCGCCGTTTTACAGTAGTCAACTAAAAAATCAGGCGGTGGTGTAAAATAGTTGAGGTCCTAATACAAGAAGTAATGCAAGGAATAATTTCCGTTTAAAATTATTTAATTGGCTTTGTTCAACACTATTACAGAGTTTTAATACAATTGTTCTCCGTGGAAGATCTACTGTAGTAAGAAAATTGGGAAAGTGAAGGAATGAAGACCGTATCAAGTAAATGCTTTCTGGAATGCAGAATAAAGTAAACGGACAAGTTTTATAAGGAAAATACAAAGGATAGAATGAGACTTGAGGTCTGCAGTTAAAATATCGATCCGGGATCGGAGCACGGAGATGTTAATGCTCTATCATTCCGCTCGACCGGCGGCCATATTATCCGCCATATTGGATGTCGGTGACAATGATCTTCACCTTGAACCACGAAAACCCAAACCAAAATATTACAAAAAATCCCAAAAATGTATAACAAATTTATTAAAAAATTATTAAAAATATTATTACAAAAAAATTATTATAAAAAAATAATTTTAAAAACTACTTTTTGGAGATCCGCCCAGAACCACATCCAGCAGACGACTTACCCCCACCACTCCCCCTTCCAATATATTTACTGGTCCAATTGCCCCACCCCCAATTACTCATCTTCGTTCGACCAATTAGTCGGCAGGCCTCCACCACTCCAATGATTCCCATTCGCTAATTACTCACCTTCGTTCGATAACATTCCCATATATACTTAATTGTCCAACTACTCGTATTCGCTCAACCTCCTACACCCCCACCCATGATTCTCAGTGATTAATTACTCACCCCCACCAATGATTCCCATTGGCTTATTGCTCCACCCCTACCCATGATTATCATTGGGTAATTACTCACCTTCTTTCGATCCCCTTCCAATATATTTAATTGCTCCACCAATTATTCCACCCCATCAATGTTTCTCATTGGCTAACCAAGTCTACTTTCTAGTTCTTAAAAAAGAAAAATGTACGCGTGCTGTCCGAGTGGCCATAAAATATTTTTGGGCATTTTAGCATTTGGAAGAGTACGCTCGCTTAGTGCCTTGGACAAACGGGACGAGTTACCGTACCTGCCGAAATAATTTCTCCTGGTCTACGCACCTTATGAAATTTCGACTGTATTCAAGTATTTGTTGACCTACCTACAGCAGGACGAAGACATACAGGACTACCTCCTGTGCAAGGAGTGTTTCGAGGGCTGCGCAACCTCGGTTCCCGACACGCCACATCGTAGGGGCTGGTGCAAGTCCCGCCGTGCAGCCCTCACGACGACCACGCCTGTAGAATACGCCCCCGTGGAAGACGCGCCCGGGGAAGACGCCCCCATCAAAGTTATTTACTCGCAAGCTGTATCTGTGGAAGATGCTTCCCTTCAAGTAATTTACTCGCAAGCACGAGACAACGAAGGCGAGGAAGCCAACTCAGAACACAGGTGCCCGATGTGTATGGACCTCAATAAAGTTTTAGATGAATTTGTCAAAAATTTCAAGAAAAATAAATTCTCACTGTGCATGGGAACTTAAATTTTTTATAACAAAATTAAGGGGAAAAAAATGTTTTGCAACATTCAAGATTTTCTCTCGTTGGACTCGTACACCACCAAGCAGATTGCCATCTCTTACATTTGCAAACACGAGAAAATCAATGTTTTCACTTTTTTACCGCCGTGTCCATGGCAGCACCTCGACCGCGCCACAAAACAGGCTTACCGCCCACAGACGTATGAAACGCACGGACTAAGGTGAGATGAGGGAAATATTCCGTACGACAGAATTCCCAACATATTGGAGGAAGCCATAATTTGCGAGTACCCGGTGTTCGTGATTGGAAGACGCCAAGAGTCGGCGATTCGCAATGCGTGCCCCATCGGAACGAACGTCGTAGACCTTCACGAGCAGTGCTGCTGCCCGCCGTTGCGACAGCTCATCGAGAGATACTCCACAAGACTTTACGAGTGCAAAAATCAAATACATTTATTTCTGTGCTCCGTGCAATTCCAAAGTGGAGCTATGATAACCCATTTTACATTTAAAAAAATTGCGTGTAATACCATGAGTCAGAGAATAAACTCTTTAAAATCATTCCTTTTTTTATACGCAGAAGAATAATATTGTAATGTGTGCATAAATAAATGTGTTAAAAAATATTTTTTTTTATCTCGAGTTACTTCCTGATCACGTAAGTTAAAAAAACACTGTTGGTAAAGAAGAAAAAAATATTTTGTACCAGTGTTATTCTAATTTAAAAAAAGTATCTTCAAAAAATTAAAATATTCAATGAGACTCTAGCCGCCGCCACCACTAAAATCACGTTTATATTTTACGTGCATAAGAGTAATTATTTAATTAAAAATAAATAGAGGATTAGGGGGAAACACTTCGCAAATGAAGGCAGCCTCGAAAATTATCTTTACACATGTCATGCAGCAGCAGAGACGGCTGGAGTTAAGGTTGGTACCAGGATAAGTACTCACGCGTTGGCAGCCGTGCATAAGTTGTACTTTGCTCTTCCTGCAACGCAAGCTGTGGACGGCGCGCACTGCTACCTGGAGCCTGGGTAAGAGCGAGAAGCCCGCCTACAGTGGTGACTTCGTGCCAGCTAACAAGACCTGGAATATTTCGCACTTGAAATATAAATTCTAGCATTAATATGTTTTATGTCAGTCACGAGTATATACAGACACATCAAATGTAAAACAACACACAGTCAAAAATTTAAATATTTATGTTAGTACACACAAAAACATGCATGCACCAAGTTAAGAATATATATAAATGTATGTATTAAACTCTTCATAGATTTACTCCAACCTTAAACCTTTGGGGAATTAATCTCGCACACATGCCCGCAGACATTGGGGAGCCACAGGGATATAAATGAAAGAACGAGCTTCTCAGTACATACATTACATTTTATTATATTTAAAAAAAATATGGTTACATTAAATTATATTTCTAGCAGGTTTTTACGTCAAATGTCTTTCTTGGCGCTCTAGGAGTCATCACGTTTGGAGTACCCCAGCCACCGTACGTACACGCGACCATTACGCCATTTCAGCACCTTCTCCATCAAATACACGTCTGGAAACCTCGTAGGCCAGATATCTTCGGTGTAAACTTCGCCAACGATGGGTTCGCCGCGTAGGTTCTCGAGGTAATACATGAGTGGGTACGAGTGCCGTATACGCACCACCTTGTGCAGCTCTGCAGACCAGTTCTGATGGAAGCCTTTGTGGAAATCTCCACATTTTTTTGTAAATCCGCACCATGTCACCGATCTTGGCTTTGGGCTTGCGTGGGTCCCTTCTTTTCACGTCAGCGTACCAGGTTCGAAGCAGTAAGTCGTTTCTCACGTCTTCCAGCTTCATGTGAATGGTGGAGTGAACGGTAGAATTGTCACCGAAATGTCGCCACAGTTTTGCTTTGAGCATCCTGTGATAACGCTCGACTATAGAAGCTTTGAGATTGCTGTACATGGACTGACTAATGATGGAAGTTGTATTAAAGTATTCCTTACCATCTTCCAAGTGGAGATTCTTCGGTTCGCGTCCTTAGCACAAAATGCTCGCCACGGCTTTCGTGGCGTCGTGCGCATTCTTCGATTTGAGCGGCCTTGCCCACACGTACTTGGAAAAAGGACATATTATGGTCAAAATTTAGTGGTGACCTTTATTAGCACCAGCGAAGTCTTGCATTTCGATCAGGTCAGATTGGAAAGTATCGTACAGCCCTTTCATGGCGTATTTTCAGCGTGGGTAATTTATCCTGACGTATTTGTGCAGCTCGTTGGCAACTGCATACTTGCTCATTTCGAAATGTAGCCCGCCTCTGCGAAATTTTTGATGATGAAAATAATTTAATTCATTTGCGAGCGGTTTCCTGCTGCCTGCAAAGCATTCAAAAGTTTCAGCCTACCTACTAGCTCATTCCGATCATCCCAATACTGATAGTCGATTTTTTTCTCCACTATCCAGTTTCTGAGTCAAACCCGAACCACCACTTTCACAGTCCCTAGGAAACAGTCAGGCTATAATGGGGAATTTTTCGTGCGCCGTATCTTTAAATCGATGCGATGCAGGGTTATTTTCAGAATAATATGCGAGTAGATAGATTATGCCGATCCGAGGGCAAGGGCTGAGGGCTGTGGATCTGCGGATCCACCAACATCTTGGATCCGCCTTCTTGGATGACGCCACAGCCACCATATTGGATGACCTTGAACTTGAGAATTATCGGTCATCTTGGTAGCCAGTACATCGCCATCTTAAATTTCGCCATCTCGCGTAATTAACTTCGACCTTTGACCTTGACCTTATGTCCATCACCTTACATAACTTTAAACCCCAAAAATTAAAAAAAAAATTTAAAAAATTATAAAAATTTTTTTTAAGACATTTATNTTTTTTTTAAGAAATTTATAAAAAAATCTACATTTCCGGAGGTATTCTAAGCACCATGTCCAGCAGACGACTGACCCTCACCAATGTTTTTCATTGGTTGATTTCTTGTATTCGTTTTGCCACCCAACAGTGTTTTTTATTGGTTGATTACTCACACGTGTTCGACCTGTCACCAAAGTTTCTCATTGCATTAACATTCCCATACCCTACGCTCTCTCTATTGCTCATTCTGTAGAATGCACTCTACCCAACACATTCATTTTTTCGTGTGTCATTTGTTTACTTTTTCATCATTTAGGTTATGCTAGTGTGTTAATTATCGATTTCGCCACCAGAGGAGCTGTCGATTTAACCACCATGTTGATTGTTGTCGACCTTGACATTGATTCCAATTACATAGAACTCAAAAATCGAGAAAAAGCACAGTCCATACAATTAAACATTACTAGCTAGTCACACTAAGGATCCATACAAACTAACCATACTAGCCAACGACTGACTCCACCTAAGAATAACTCCACCCAAGACTGGTTCCTGGCGAGATTGACTGAGCATTAAACTAGCTCCTTTTGAGACCAGTTCCTGCAAAACTGACTAGAACGACCAACAACACCAACCTGCCATACCACCCACCTATACAAACGATGATGGACAATCTCGAAAAAAAAGTCTCTAAAACTTCGCGAAATTTGTGCAAAACATTTCTACCACAGCTGACCATACCAAAGGGTCATACCAACTAATCAAGCCAACTGACCAGGCCAACCAACTAGTTGCCTAACATTCCTCAAAAATATTCCCCTCATTTCATTCGTTTGCCATATAGAACTCATCAATTTTAAACTTTCCGAGTAAGACATAATAGTTCCGATCAAACCATTCCCCGACTCCTGCACATGCTCACATAAATATTATCTAAAACAGACTCTCGCAATCTATTGTTCACATTCACACCATTGATTTAATAAGTATTTCAGAGAAGCAGAAGGAACTGTATAAGAAATTAAACACAAAAATCCAATAAATTCCAAAAATAAATATTAAAAAGTTAAAAAATTATCAAAGACTTGCTTTTTATCAATCTTTCGATCAATCTCGCAATCTTTCCATCAATATGTCAATCTTCCCATCAATATTTCAATTTTTCCATCAATATTTAAATATTTCCATCAATATTTCGTCCAATTTTTAAATTAGTCGTCAATCCATATTCACTCTATGGGTTTTTCATTTGTCCCCATCCATACCTATTTAAAAAAAAACTAACTGTCTCCTAAATTTGTACATGGTGACAGACTTAATGTTTTGTATGCAGTCCACTATTCATGCATACGTAAAGTCTTCATTGATATTCTGTATGCGGATCTTTATCTTATTAGCTAATTGGTCATAGCGCCACTTTAAAGTTGTGTGGGATGATTGGGTACGACACACGAAAAATAAAGAAAAAGCAATCCTAACTAATATTATAAATGCGAAAGTGTGTTTGTTTGTTTGTCCTTCTTTTACATCGCAACGGAGAAACGGATCGGCGTGATTTTTTGTACAGAGATAGTTGGAGGGTCGGAAAGTGACATAGACTACTTTTTATCCCGAGAAAATATCTCATTCTCTCGGGGAAATTCTTATGGAAAATGAAAAAGTATACAAAAGGAATAACAATGCAACGTCGCAACCGAGCAACGGATCGATGTAATTTCTTGCACAGAAATAGCTGGAGCGCTGAAAGGTGATATTGGCTACTTTTTATCACGAGAAAATGTCTCATAAAATTTACAAACGATAATAGTGAATCAAGTCGGAAAAAAGTTTGTTTGCCGCCAGCGCGCTCTCTTGCAATACGCTGTCTAAACCGTTAAAGATGGAACAATATCATGTAGCAGAGAATTGTGTAGAATAAAAAGACCTAAAAAAAACTCTGCGGTAGCATATATATATCTATAACAGAGAAATATTAACAAATGTTTTGACCATTTAATTTACCGAAACGTTGAGTTTTATAATATGTATAGAGTATAAAACATTAACACTAAGTAGAATTCAACTTTATAAAATAAAATAAACTAAACAATAATTGTGAAGTCCACCTGAGTGGAACTGCGGGCACAGCTAGTTAATTACAATTTCATAAGAAGGCAGTTCATCACATCATGCGATATACCCCGCCCCTACAGTTCTCTAGTCATTGAAGATATTTCGACAATGCATGAGAGATCCCCGCGTTTTTGAAGGTCAATCAAATATCTGAGTCTATTAACATGTTCTCTCTAGTCTTCGGGAAATAGGTAGCCAGTATTTTCAGTATTTTCTGCCTTCTTCATGTCGCTTGTTGCAGAAAATGTGTTGGAGGGGTGTGTCAGTGCATCGAGAAAATCTCCACCATAGTCTTCAACACTATCACTGTCTTTATGATCATTTTCATCAATGCTCTTTTTATGGTCGTCTGCACCTCCTCTTTTGTATTCTATATTAAATTCGCTTTTCGTTGTAGCAGGAGTTGTATGCTCATCCGTTTTTAAAGCCGGCAACAGTTTATTTTGAAGTTCGTCGGCTTCACGCGAACGTCTTGTAAGTGTACATTCCACACAAACCGACTCTACTGCTCTCATTCCGTCTTAAACATTAACTGTCTCATCATAATCGCCTGTCGAATCGGTACCCATCTATGTAGCAAGAGGTATTGCCAACCACACTTGCTGACTCCCAGTACATGAATCCTTGCAGATTTTGGTATGTTATTTCAATGTATCGCCTTGTACAATCTGCATGGGACCAGTGTCAATGTTTAATAGTGCGAAAAGGACTCTTCGTACAGACAGTTCTTTATGCCGACGAGCATTTTGACCATAGGTGAAAACTCTATCACAGAATCGGCACTGGCGACAACCAGTTAGCGATGATGCAAGTCGCGGCTCCATGATCGCTGAGGTCAAAGGCAGGCCTTCGTATTCGCAATTCATCTTCGTGTTATGACGAGAGAGCGCTTCTATCGACGTTAACTTCCTAACGTCTGAACAACTAAGGAATCAACGTGAATCGCAGCTCTATATGTACTTTCTCCAATCATTCGGAAAACGCCGTCCGATAATTTCTAAGACCGAGAGGAAATTAATATTGTTTTAATAGTTTCGGGCTTCGAACTCGGGTCCCTAGGCGATACCTAACAGTTACAGATTGCTTAAAAATGTGTACGAGTTGCGCATGAATAATAAACAGTGCACAAACTACGCTAATGAGCTTAGAAAACTTGCGCTATTAATAACATTGCAAATCTCATATCTTATCCCGACTCCAGAATAATTATTTTAAACCTTACATTTCGCCTTTATTATATATTTAATATATATATTCCTCCCATCACTGGGAAAAATTACCTAATTTTTTTCAAAGTTCGAAAGAAAATTATTTTTTAATATTTTTACGTCTCGAACACAGGTCCTTACGCCATGCCTAAACGATAGATATTGCTTATATGTATTTATAAGGTGCGTATAAGCACGCAAACATACATAAAAATACGTACAAAGTACGTTAAAATTGATCCAAGGTCGGCATTCGAACTGGGGTCCCTATATCACTCTACGCTGAGGCGACAAAAGTCATGGGATACCTCCTAATATCGTGTTGGACCATCTTTTGCCCGGCGAAGTGCAGCAACTCGACGTGGCGTGGACTCAACAAGTCTTTGGAAGTCCCCGGCAGAAATATTGAGCCATGCTGCCACTATAGACGTCCATAATTGCGAAAGTGTTGCCGGTGCAGGAGTTTGTGCACGAACTGACTTCTCGATTATGTCTCATAAATGTTCAATGCGATTCATATCGGGCGATCTTGGTGGCCAAATCATTCGCTGGAACTGTCCAGAATGTTCTTCAAACCAATCGCGAACAGTTGTGACCCGTGATATGGCACATTGTCATCCATAAAAATTCCATCGTTGTTTGGGTACATGAAGTCCATGAATGGCTGCATGTGGTCTCCAAGTAGCTGAACATAACCCTTTCTAGTCAATGATTGGTTCAGTTGGACCAGATGATCCAGTCCATTCCATGTTAAAACAGCCCACACCATTATGGAGCCACACTCGAACCCTACCATCAGCTCTTACCAACTGAAATCGGGACTCATCTGACCAAGCCACGGTTTTCCAGTCGTCTAGGGTCCAACCGATATGGTCACGAGCCCAGGAGAGGCGCTGCAGGCGATGTCGTGCTGTTAGTAAAGGCACTCGAGTCGGTCTTCTGCTGGCATAGCCCAGTACAGCCAAAGTTCGCCGCACTGTCCTAACGGACACGTCCGTCGTACGTCCCACATTGATTCCTGCGGTTATTTCACGCAGTGTTGCTTGTCTGTTAACACTGACCATTCTGCGCACACGTCGTTGGTCTCGGTCATTAAGTGCAGGCGGTCGGCCACTGCGTTGTCCATGGTGGGAGGTTATGTCTGAAAGTAGGTATTCTTGGCACACTATTGACACTGTGGATCTCGGAATTTTGAATTCCCTAACCATTTCCGAAATGGAATGTCCCATGCGCCTAGCTCCAACTACCATTCCACGTTCAAAGTCTGTTAATTCCCGTCGTGCGGCCATAATCACGTCAGAAACCTTTTCACATGAATCACTTGACTACAAATGAAAGCCCAACCAATGCACTGCCCATTTATACATTTTGTACGTGATACTACTGACATCTGTATATTTGCATATTGCTATCCCATGACTTTTGTCACCTCTGTGTATATCATGTTTATTATTTGTCCAAAATTTGTCTAACAGCTTGTTTTTTATGTTTTAGACACCATACAATTATTTCGAATTTATTCTAGCGATTTTTATTAAAGTTCTTCCATGGAAAGCTAGTAGGGTTTTTTCTCTCATCCTCAATTATTGTCAAACGAAGAAACCTTTTTTCTGAAATACATTTTTTTAGAGCTGTGCGTTCCCTACACTTATTTTTTACGGTGTTCTGAATACAAATTATTAAAGACTTTGTTCTGCATTAATGCAAATATTACGCGTACGGTAATGTTGCATACATTTTTATACAAAAAACATTTGTTGCCTACGAAACTTAAATTGTTTTCAACTGACTACCTTTATTTTTACTAACCAATTACTTTATTGTATTGGACTCGTGTTACGGAATAAGCCTGCGGAAATTTATTAAGTCTAGTATTTATTTTTAAACACAATTATTATTCCTGTTCGAGTATTTCGTTAATGCGAAAATATTGACAGATAATTAAGTTTTTCAACTATCCCTCGTATTGATGGTTAACATTAGGATTGCATTTTTAAGTGGGTTTGGTAGTAGCCTGTGGAATATAAAATAACATTAGTAAATATAAGTTTTTTTTGTGCTGAGAAAAGCAAATGCGTCACAAATACGCGATATGGGCTAAGAGAGAGGAAAAACTATAATAATAACGGATGTATCACGGATTTTGTTTTTTCGCGGGTAGATACCCAACTGTAATCAAACGTTGGTCGAATGTCGAACACGCGTCGCTGTGCGTACAGAGCCGCGAGCATATGTACGTGTGTGTTTTGAGTGCACGTGTACGTGCGTATATTATATATAACCTTTGTTTCCTGCATAAGAAAATGAAATTTGTTTTTTAGAGACTCGCACCGAGTGGGAACGGTTATTTAACACCGGCAAGCTCAGATGGCGCGGTATCCGCACGACCTTGGGCTGGACACGTCCGCAGCTGACAAATGCACACCCCCCACCACACCACCGCATCCATCGCCTACTCGTGCGGATCCGTTGGCTGCTCGCGCGAGGACTGTTCATACGAACTACGCCAAGGCTTGTCTACAGCCGGCATGGAATTCAACACCTGTAGTTCGCGTCTCTACGTGATGTGGCGTTAAACTTTCTTATAATATATGTTTGCACCAGCCAATCCTGCCACCGCCTTTCCTGTCTTGTGAGATAGACGTTTTTAAAACAGCAGCATTATTCTATAATAGCAAACACGAGCGAAACACGTTCAGCATGTTGAGCGCATCCACTTCACTTTCACGGCGCAGCTCGGTTGTAAAGAGCGGATTTTTTTTCTCAAGCTGTGTTTAATGTCAGTTTTATGTCACTGAGGCTAGAAACGCGATAAATTGCGGATTTATATATTTTTGATATTTATTACATATTATCGGTGGCAGATTTTAATTTACCGAGAAAAGTAAATTCCTACAGCTGATTAGTAAGTGACTTGTGTTTTATTCGACATGGGAATAAACCAAATTTCATTCGATTTTTTTTTTATTTTTAAGCACGCAAGTGACGCACGACTTCGAGGCCGCACAGCAGCTGACTTGCGATCGCGGTCAGTTCGCGCGCACTTGTCTCGGGGTCATTTACACTGGGCCCCTCTTCCCTCTCCCCCTCCTTCAGTTGCGTTATGTTGTCGGCTGCACTCTTTGCCTGTTATGACAGGTGCGTCGCGAGCCTGCCCGCGCATCCTAGCGGTTTGATTTTCATTTTAAAAAAACGCAGAGCTCAATACCGCTTTTTTTTTTTCCATAATTTTTATTTTCGAAAACAAAAAAAAAAGATTAATATTCGCATCTTTTTTACGACCTACCTCGAATGCATTATCGCATTAACAGTTAAAAGTGTCTCTACAAGGGGGGGGGGGCTGGCCTACCGTACATTTGATTTCGTGAAAAATTATTTAGATCGGAAGAATTCAAAGTTTTTACATACCTTCTCGTATATGGAAAATTACATCTTTAAATCACCGAGTAGGCGTGAAAACGACTTTGAAGCACGTACGCTTGCATGTGCGCAGTTACCTGACATCGCGCAAGTGCAGATCTCATGGTCATCCGACACTGTGCAGTTGCGAAAACGACTTACGTACGCTCGCACGTGTGCATTTACCTCCATGCAGGTGCAGACCTGTGAAAATGCTAATTCAGCTATGCCACCCATGTTGGCTTATGGGGTTATCTGACACCACGTAGATTGTCAAAACGACGTGGAAGCACACACGCGTGCAGACTCCAGTTACCTGACACCGTGCAGGTGCAGGCCTGCGAAAATGCTAGCACTGCTCTTGATATGCAAGCACAGATTTTTTAAAACTTCGTCAACGTCAGCTGCCTTGCCTATCCATGCATGTGATGTCTCAATGCCTGCATGCGATTGGCCAGCTGCAACCACATGGCAACTCGGCGATTGGCTGGTCGGTGTCCGAACAATGTTTTAATGGTGTAATACGATTGGTTCAAAGTTAATATGACGTCACAGTTGAGAGGCTTAGTTTGACAACGGCTAATGTGAAGTTGGATCGTCTCGGCTAGCTTCTACGCCAGGTAATCCATGGCTAGTTACGTTAAAAGTGGAGTGGATATTGCCCATCAATGGTTTCTCGCCATCGATTTCTTCTTCGAGTGAGATGTCTCCTGTTTTACCGGCGCCATCGACTTCTTCAGCTGTGATGCCTACATCACTAGCAGCATCTAATTCTGCCAATGCAGTACCATCGTTTCAGATTGGTATGGTGCCATCGACTTCGTCAGCTGAGACACCTACATCACCATCAGTGCAGCACGATAATCTACAGATGGTACAGTACCATCGACTTCTTCAGCTGTGACAACTACGAAATTTTCAATGGAGCCATCGAACTTTTCGGCTGAGGTACCTAGAACACCATTGCTGGCATTACCTGCTTCTTTGGCTCCAGCACCTACATCTCCAACAGGTTCGTCCGAGTCTTTGTCTGAACTATTATGTTGTCGCCTGGGTCACTTTTGTGATAAAGCATTTGCTTTCGGCCGCAATGTACGGATGAAAGATTTCCTTCTGTCAAGAATCCCTGTCGCATGTCATATTTGTGTGACAGATGCGGTAAGTAGTTCAGCCGTAGCGACCCTTTACTTAGACATGCAAAGACCTGTAAAGGCGAAGTGCATTTCTCATCAGTACCTCGTTACCAGGTTTGCTGCAAGCAGGTCTCTTGTGACTGCGGTACATGTCCTCAAAAGTGTAGTTACCTACATAACACGCCCTGCACATAGTGTCTGTGTAATAAATGTCACGATCTTTTCGCACAAGAACAACATGAGTGTGAACAGCGAAATGCATTAAAGACTGTACTACAACAAAGTTGCATATATTGAGATGCATATATATTGAAGAATAATGTCATCTTTTTCAAGGGTATGAGTGACTGCAATAAATTAATTGAATAAAAAATGCCTATGATTAAAATTGTGTTTTATTTCACGTTACCTAATTTGCCAGAATACAATTAAAATTTAAATTTCACAGAAATAAAATTAATTTGATGAAAAAGTATTGTATAAAGTACTATTGCACTATATGTACAATTATATAATTAAATAAAAAATACTTTTTAAAATTGGAAACTTAAAATTTTTGATAAATTATGCAGGTAGTCAAAATACCGCATCATGCATGTAGATATATTGATGATAGAGAAAAAAAATATATTTTTTAATGTGATAAAAAATTACAGATTTTCCTATGCCTATAAATAAGAGTAACATCAGCTCACTTGGTGGCTGAATCGATAAATTAACGCCACCTATGTGTTGAAAATAGAATCCAGCATGGAGGGCGCCGACAGAGCATCCTATACTTGAAAAACATAAACAAATATGACTGCAACCTGGTGGCTAAATCGCCTGGTGGATGAATTAATACGCTAGCACCACCTAGGTGTTGTAAACGCAAACATGTGAAATCCAACATGGCGTCCTCCAGCAATGTATAAACAAATGACAAACGAAAAAACCAATATGGCTATATACGATATAATGAATAAAGGTGACGGTTGGTGGGTGGGGGATAACCCCCAGAATGTAAGTTTTTTAAAATAGATTGTTTATAATTTTTTTTAATGACTTAATGGGATTGTTTTCGAATTTTTTTTTAATTTTTGGGTTTTCAAGATCAAAGGTCATGTGTATAGTATCAGGGTGAAAGGTAAAAGTTAAGGGCACAAGATGGTAGAATCCAAGATGGCGATGTACTGGCCACCAAGATCGTATAAGGAATAGTTTAACCTTGGCTTTCATGATGTTGGATACGCCCCAGGCGGCTAATTTTTCTCCGAGTCCGGCGTCTGTCGATTTTAGTATCTCGTCGGCCCTACATACCAGCAGCCTGTCTGCCTGGTGTCGGGTTTCAATATCCTTTGCTGGGAATAGGCGATGTTGTGCTGAGTGCATGCTTTGTCCAGGGCATTTATGCCCATCTCGTTGTGTGACAGCCTTTCAGCTAGCCTTGTTCCTGGCCCGCAGAACCTGTATCCTGGAATGTGGAGTTCGAAAGGGAAATTATTGATGAGTGAATCGACGATCCCACGTCCAGATTTCACCTTCTTCACCTTATGGCGCATTGAATTAAACTGGGCGAGGAAACTATAAATATGTCGCCTAATAGCGTACGAGGCCTGACTTGTGGGCCGTCCGGGCGTGGGAAAACATGCGTCCTACTGAACATGCTGGAAGAACCGAACAGCCTTCGGTTCGAGAATGTGTACGTTTATTCTAAATCGTTCCAGCAACCGAAATACCAGAGACTGGCACGAGTACTGCAGGCTGTGTATGGCGTGGGTTATTTCCCTTGCTGCGAAAACGAGAAGGTGGTGCCTCCGAACGAAGCTCTTCCAAACCTCGATATTTGTCTTCGATGACATTTGCCGACGAAAAACAAACTTGTATCAAGAGTGCTTTAACATGAAATGGCATGCGAACATGGACTTTCTGTACCTCAGTCAAACTTATTCCCGTGTGCCCAAAAAACTACTTCGTGACAATGTGAAGGCGAGTTGCTCGCTATTTCTCAAGACCAAGGTGGCCGCGCGCATCGTCCACAGTTTGCGTTGCAGGAAGAGCAAAGTTCAACTTATGCAGGGCTGCCAACTCGTGAATACTGCATGTGATACCAACCTTAACGTCTGAAGATAATTTTCGAGGCCGCCTTTATTTGAAAAGTGTTTCCCCCTAATACCTAATTTATTTTTAAATAAATAATTATTCTCATACACGTAAAATATACACGTGAATTTAGTGGTGGCTGTAGCTAAAGTCTCATTGGATATTTTCATTTTTTTGAAGAAGTGTTCTTTAAATTATAACACAGCTGATATAAAATATTATATGAAATATGTAACCATAATTTTGCAAACAAATTCCCATTTTTCAGTTAAATTCGTGTTATTAGTGTTGCCGTCATGCACTCTAACGACAATCCAAACATTGCCGAAGACTCAGGTGCTGTAACGAAATATCACTTAGAGTACAAGTTTGTCTTACTCGAAGATGTGATTCGTTTCGAGAGCTTTCGAAACCTAAAAAAGTGTTAACAGTAATTTTGAAAATGCAGTATTGTTATAGGCTGGACGAGTGTTTGTTAAATCCCTGGCCAACCTTTAATTTAAGTTAAAGGCGATTCTATGTCATAAAGTCCCCGTGAAGTTAATACGCGAAGGCCTTGTTGGAGTATTGAATGTAGTGAAACATGGTGAAAATGATAAGATGGACGTGAGTTGCATTAGAATTATTAATTGAAATAATAGTAAGTAATAATAACGAATTGGTGCGTTCGGCGAGTTCTTCCCGTGGTATAAATACGCTCCTAATTCACCTTCCCTTTGAACCACGCACCGAGAAGTACATGGAACAGGAAACGAGGGTAGCCAAGGCTCGTCGAGAACTCTCTACAGCAATTACATCATTTACAGCCAATCAGAAAAACTTTCCAAGGTCAATTCGTTTGGCACGACACTATACCCTTGAGATCTTTCATTCAGCAACCCGCAAAGCAACACTGCTGTACAGGTATGCATAATAAGAGCAACCAGGCGATGCTTCTGCAGTGTTCTGCCGTAAGTAGGGCCCACCTGTTTTTCGCGGAAAAATTTGCTGTGTAAACTTGCAGTCTTCATTTAACTATTGAGCGCTTGTATTTGTTTGAAAAAATGTTGTTAACTGAATGAAACTGTCAGAATTAAATTTCTCCGATACTGACCGTCCGTGATTCGCGAGCAGACAGATAAGACGCATAACATTTCAAATGATCCAATCAACAAATTGGTTCTGAGCTAAAGTGCGTTATAATACAACTAGTCCTGAAATATTTTCACGAAAAATGGGTGCCCCTATCCATAAGACTGACTGGAGAAGGATTCCAGTTTGGCTTTCGCAAATATCCTGTCTCACTGGCTGGGAATGAAAAACAAAACACTTTAAAATGACAGGAAATGTTACGCAAACATTAAGTGAAACACTAATGAAAACAGATGAAAAATGTGGCGAGAAATACTCTGCCACAAACATAAAACAAATAAAACCTTGGGAAACAAAAATAAAGTACAAAAGAAGAAGATTCGTTTGTTGAGTGTCACAACAGAGTGCCATAAACATAATCTTGGGTTGAAACCAAAAAAATTACATAATTTTTAAAGGAAATTTTTCCTCGCAGAGAGGGCAGGACTTTTAGATCTGAACTATCTGACAGCTCAATCTGATCTACAATGAACTTGAACATTACACATTTTTTATTTTGCATAACCTATGCTTATAAAAATATGACTACTGGCTTGCAAAAACTGATGAAATGCGTGTAGATTTTCCAGTTGTAGTTACTCACCCATCTTTGGAAACATCCAGCAATCCCAAATGGATTCGAAGTCTCCCAGCCTGCCAGCAACATATCAGTTGCCTACGAGCTATGGTACAGTCAGCAAGGGAGATTATCGCCGAGTGGCATATGACCTAGTCGGGAATTGAACCCAAAACTTCTTAATTGTCTAAAAAGTTTTTTTTTCTGAATGTAATTTATCTCTACATGAAAATATTTTAATTTTCAATTTTTGGAGATTTCAGAATTCTTGGATTTATAAATGTCTGGAACATCTGTATGATTACAATATCTAACAAAATATATATTTTTTTTTTTTTCGAAAATTTATTTTGAATTATTTTGATTTTAAATTAAATTATTTAATTTTGCGAATAATTCAAGGTTATCAAAGGTCCAGGTAGACCATACTTAATTACACTATTTGGCATTGCTGCAAAAGTAATTTCATTTGCTTAAAATTCGTTCAGTTACACTTAATCACTTGCATTACGTCTACAAGAAAATCGTTGTTGCATAATTATAACCTTTTTAAAAACTATTGAGCCATGTCCATTTGTTTCTCAGTTATTATTTTCATTAAGTAATGCAGAGGTAAAATTTGCATTTGCAAGCTTAACTGAACCCATGGCCAAAATGAGTCTACAGAGATCCGCGCAACATATGTTATCATTTTTTTTTTTNTTGCAAGCTTAACTGAACCCATGGCCAAAATGAGTCTACAGAGATCCGCGCAACATATGTTATCATTTTTTTTTTTGTTAAAACGGTTGATGCTTTGGCTACTGCGTTGTACACCATCAACGACAGTATGGGTACTCAAANATTTTTTTTTTTGTTAAAACGGTTGATGCTTTGGCTACTGCGTTGTACACCATCAACGACAGTATGGGTACTCAAAGACAATACAGCACAACAACTAAGATATACGTACATGGTTGAGTGGTGTGCTAAGTAAGTATAGCAGCGCAGCTAACGTGTTACATAATCATCCGCTGTTTTTCAATACCTGCTATCCAGGAGCACTTATGACTCCGCACTGGGCACGGACGTCGGCTGTGCGTGTGGGCACGCAAGGACCGCATTAACTCGTTTCTGCCATAGAGTGCTCATGCGAGGCACGCTTTGACTACTCAGGACTGCTTCTCTGCCAATAGCACTTGCGAAAACAACGTGGATAATATTTGAGGTTAGAACACTCTTTATAAAACATAAGTGTATTGAGATGTCTGCACTCATTTTCTAACTTGGTTTCAAAGCAACTATCCTTATATTCAAATTAGTTAAAGTGTTTTATTCATGCAAAATTGCGGATCGGTTGAAAATTCGAACGTAAACAAACACGTTCATCACTGCTAGAGTCCAATCGCGGTTACTTCCAATTTTTTCTGAAGCCCTGCTAAAGTTCTACTTCCAAGGATGTTCTTCCGCTTCATGCAAATAAAGCTTAACTAAGTCTAGAAAATTACACCAAAGGGACGATGCACTGCGTTCGTGTGCAATCAGTTTAATAATATTCTACATAAGAACTATTTCTTACTAGGCATTACCAACACACTAATTTTCTCTCTATATTTTAGTCATATTAACTACAAATGATATAATATAATTTACAGACGAAATATAATTAAATGTTCAATTTAATAAAAAANTTTAGTCATATTAACTACAAATGATATAATATAATTTACAGACGAAATATAATTAAATGTTCAATTTAATAAAAAAATAAGATATTTGTATGTTAACAGAAGCTGAAAATGCTTGTAATACAAAATATATTTAGGAAACAACGAAATACGTCATACATGGGATTATTATTCAAAGGTTTGATTCAAAAAGTGTGTCGATTGCACGAATAGACTCTGTTAGTTGATGGATTCGTGTAATTCTTTTAGTAGCCCTAGGTTCACTCATGTATCACAGCGAGTCTGCAGTCTGCTCCGGCAGCCAGTCGCGTGCTTGCGGTGCGGGTGAGTTTTGCGGTGGGGAAGACCAGTCCAGCAAGGGATTACATGAGTGGAAGGGGAATGGAAATTCAGCATGTTTGGCCGTGTCTCTTGGCCGACAGCTCACGCGTGGCAGTGTTTGACACCTTCGAGGAGGTCAGGGATTGCCTTTCCCATTGAGAAACGTCTCGATGGCGAGCACTGATATCTCTGGGCGCATGTAAATGCATAATAATCCAGAAATGATTCACGCAGATATAAATACAACCCTTTACCCCTCCGAAGACATTTTTTGAGAGTAAGCGAAAAATGGTGTTCCTGTAGACTCCGCTAGCTACGCTGGTTATTTGGCAGCATGGGGACAGCGACCTGTGTGCCCGGAGTGGCTCATAGGGGTGCTCCCAGATGAGCACTGCGGCGTTTATAATTCACCCAGGTATCAAAGCAGAGCTGGGATGATTTTGCGAGACTAAAAAGATTGGTGCTTTCTGCCTGCTCTAGAGTACTGGACTTTACAATTGATTAATATAAATTTATTAGATGACTGTTTTAGTTTTTTTTTCATTTAGTGCTGTAATAGAGTGAGTGAAAGTATATTCTCAAAGACACAGCTGTATAATTTTTTGCGGTATCGTATATAGGTTAGAAAATTTATTTTAGCTCTTTTATTTTACTAGGACCACCATCCTTCACGAACCTAGCCACATGCAAGCACATAAAACGTTGATGTCAGAAGTGTGATGGAAAAATGTATGCAGTATTATTTCGTAGGTTAGTTGTCAGAATAGGCCAGTAGTAAGGAGTAACACCACTGATAAATCTGAGATGATGCGCCGCACAAGTAGTATATGTTAACACGGAGGAAGACATTTTATTTGGAGGCACCGCATTTTTTATTGAAGGATTAAGTGGCCGAAAGAGAAGTCAGGAGAGCTGTCAGTAATCAAATATGGACTATACACGAGGATGTAAATAATGAAATAAATAGTGTAGAGAAGCTGTAAATTTGTGGAAATAAAATTGTAAATGGCCAGATAATTAATGTAACTGAAACAGTTTATGAAAATATTGGTAGTTTAAATGATTTTGCAGACAAGAAAATTTTACAGGTAAGAAAAAAAGAAGGTGCAAAAGAAAATGCAGACAAGAAAATACATAGTATAAACGAAAATGTCGCTAAGAAACCAAATTATGTGAGTGCTTTAGTAGGCAAACTGGACAAGAAAGTATAACGTGTTAGAGAAATGGTAAACATTTCCAGAATAAAATGTGAATTTGAACAGGTGCACTGATGATGGAATGCCAAAAATTTGCCCAGTAACAAAGAAGTAGGATCTCTGCGGCAGGGGACGACGAAGATGCAGTCATTGCACAGCCGAGTGCCAAGGCAGAAAGAGGGGGGGGGGGCATATACATCGTAGCCAATAGAGCACTAGCAACGGGAACTCAGCAGATCTGTGGGGTTGATACTTCTTTGCCAATGACCAGAAATGGAGTAACAATTTAGCCCGCCACCTAATGTTAGGCTCCTTTGGTAGGAAAATCAACCCCAATTTGAGATTGTTGCCACTCTGAATGGCTGAGCAGGTAACAGCATGCATACTACCTCGCAGCTGTGCTGCAGGGACTAGTACTCAGCATATTACATTGAATACCAGAACATATCGACTGGAGTGCCACACTTTGGAGTCAACCTCGGAGCTGCGCTTCGGCGAACGGTTTCTATGATACGCCCACCACAACCAACTGAAGAGCCACTTCCAGCGATTAGACGATATTTAACAAGAGTTATGGCAGGACAGTGTGCGACTGGCTCATTTGTCGCTGGAGGGGTTCGGCAAGTTCTGCGCCTCCCTTGGTTGCATACCATGCAGAACACTCCAAACCGAGTAATGATGGTGAAGTCGGTGGGATACATGCAAACAACTCTGCAAACTATGCGAGAAGGCACAAAAAGCCAGGCTGACCAGGGAAGAAACATCAAGGAAGCCCTGAAAATCATGGACGTTGTAATAAAGGACGTCGCCACCAAGTTATATGTATGTTCTGGGGCTCCACCCACGATCACCTAAGCAGAAGGAATGTTGGAAGTGCGGAAAGCATTGGAACCTGACAGCCCATTGTTCTCAACGGTAGCAGTGGTGCATAGATCAATGGATGTTGGAGGGAGTGACACACTGTGCTTACAAGTATACCCAGTAAAGCAAGAACTGACGCTATACTCGTCAAGGCGAGCACCAATAATGTGCCTTTAGAAAGGACAGTCGGCAAAAGGGTGACCATGACAGTGGTCAGACAAGATATTCATGGGCATTCCCCCTAGCAACGACTAGACCACATCTTAGGGCATTTCCTATTCACGGCAGAAACAGGCGCGACCACACTAATGGAAGGTAAGAGAAGTGTGGGCTTGAAACTTGGCTAACTCAGTTCGGAAAATTATATTTATGTATCAGATGAAGTGGATGAATGTATACTGGCGCTGTATGTATTACGAAGAGTAGGATGCTGTATTAAAAATAGTATGGGATGCTGCAAACTAATGATACAGACTTGGCTATGTCAATAAGGCAAGATTTATCCTCGCCATCCAGCTGCCCAGTAGTATATTGTCTGTCAAATTCACTACCACCTCCAAGTGAAGTTGTCATCACAGCACTGACGAAAGAAAATTTGTGAAACATATTGGTTTAATGGAGTCAGTGTACAAATGTAGCAGCCTTCCTGAAAGTATACTTGTAGCGACGATATTGGTCTCGTTACAGTTTTACACTTTACAAGTTATTATGACTGTCTGATATAGGAAGTAGACTTGAGTAGGGGGTAGCTAACAAGGTTGTATAAAGTCTCACAAATAATTTATGACGTTCCGAAGGACTAGGGTACTAAAAATAAAAAAAAATAATTCTGCCAGAAAGACAGGAAAAACTTTTAGAAAGTACTACAGAAAATCTGAACTTAGGGTAGGAAAAGGCTGTAGTTGAACTAATTAAGAGGTATTGGGCTGCTTTCTGCACTGGGCTAAATGAGGTGGGTAGAATAAATGTTGCACGCCATAGAATTAAAACTGCATGAAGGAAATTCAGGGAAAATGTTAACTACATTACTTCTGAAGATTCCAAGTAGTAATAGGAGTTCACCTTGAACACATGTGCAATTAATGTAGGCACTGGTTTTGAACTATCAAAAATTCAGTTCGGAAATGAGAAGCCGCTGGAGTATTTAAGTAGAGTGTTGTGCAAATCTAAAAGACATTACAGTGTGACTCGCAGGAAATTTTTGGTAATGGTGAGGGCAATTTCACACTTTCCTAATATCTCTATAAGCCTAATAGAAATTCGTTTTTCAACGTCTCAGTGCTATAAGCATTTCATGAATTAATTTATTCTGTGCTGCGATTATTTCCTTGAATATTTAACTCGCGTGTTAATTATCCTACTAATATTATAAATGCGAAAGTCTGCGTGTGTGTATGTTTGTTACCACTCAGCTCCACAACAGTTGACCGTATTTTGATGAAATTTTGTATGTAGGTACTTTATGTCCTGGAATAGGACATAGGATACTTTCTATCCCGAAAAATTGTACGGTTCCTGTGGAATAACAACAAAATGTAATTCTGTAACGGCTGGGAACGTGATCGAAATATGTTTTTCCTCTGGTGTCAGAGTTTATCAGGCTGCCCAAGGACCTCTGAAATGGCTTAACTACTACTATCAATCGATAACAACCGGGACCGAATATTTAAATACCCTCCGAAGCCCGGAAGCGCTCAGATGTTATGCCACTAAATGGTCACCCATCCAAATGTGTGCCACTGGGAACGTTGCTTAACTTTGGTGATCGATTAAAGATCCCTTAGCCAAGCGCAAAAAGTAGTACCTAGGTACACTTATTTCTAAAACTACAACTTGATGAAACTCACGTTTTGATTTTCATACATCGATGCTGGAAAGCGGAAATGTGGTAACTACGCGATAGTTGCACAAATACACTCCAAAAACAATACCCTACGTCTTGGTTATCGGGTAAAAATTATTTCCTTCCTTTTGGGTTGCCGTAATCAGTTAAAAACCTAGGCCAACATAGTATAATTTTATAATTCTATTTTCACATAAATGAATTGTCTTTTCCCAGTGTATCACTGTAAAACTCAATTGTACCCGGACGAAACCGGGCCAGTTCGCTAGTTTTTCTATAAGTTCAAGTGGGTTAGTTGAAAGATTTATTTTTGAAACTGCAATTTTGTACTCTTTTCATGTATGTCTAACTCTGGACAATCAATAGCTAATTGAAAATATGATTATTAAAGTATTACTAGAATCAGTTTCTAGGTAAAATGTACATGGTGTCCCGCTTGCCTAGAACCTACACATTCCAAATAATTAAATAGTAATAGTGTCTTAATAGTGTCTGGCATTATGGTAGCAGAGGAATATAATAATTTTACGTAAGTATCCACAGAATAATGTGTTGTTGTTCCATAAATTTTTTATTTTACAACATAATTTATGAACACTGTATTTGTTTGTTTATTTACCAGGCACTGAGGTAACTTTTGCCACATTGAGCATGGTTGATTATCGTGATTTAAAATTATGTTGTATATTTTCTGAAAGCAAACATGTAATTGACAAACATGCCACACGCCACGGTACAGTTCGACATATGCCAGGGGGCTACATCGAAAATTGGTCGACATCTATTATTTCACCTGGTGGCACATTAGCATCAACAGCGGCGGGCTGAAGGCACGATATGTCTGTAACGTCAGTGGTGTTTAAATAAGGGAAACTGGGGTGACTGTACAATCCATATTGATGGAAGTAACTCTGTCGTAAGCTCGAGAAATTTTGGAGAGGAAGTTATCAGATAGTAAAGAATATTAACGATGTCATAATTTAAAACTCCTTTCGGGGCTTTCGGACGAAAACTAAGGTTGTTAACTTTAAGGAAGTGGCGCTCAACGAGGGTCCCAAAGGTTTCGAATCCATTAGGAACGAACTGAACCAAGGATGGGGTAATGTCGGGGTCCTGCGGTCTGTTCTCCCCTTCAAGTTGTGTGTCGCAGCCTGCTGTGCAGGTGAGTCATACAATAGAAGAAGACTAGTTCGTCAAGGAGGTGGTGCAAGGAGTGGGTGAAGATATGATGTATTTGGCTGCGCCTCTTGATTGAAAGCTTAAACATGGCAGTGACTGATACATTTCAAAACGTAGGAGATTGTTTTTTACTTTTGAGATGCACCTCGATACTGAATTAGAACCTCTTTAGGTATCTGTAAGTTGAGAATAATCCAGAAAGGATTTGTGCGAGTGTAAACAAAAACCTTTACCCAGCAGAAGACAATTCTTGAGAGTATGTTCACGTTTGCGATTGGCAAGTGTTCTTGTGGAATCTACGAATGACGGCGGTTATTAGTATCTTGGCGACAGCATCCTGTATCTCCAAAGTGACGTCAGCGAGTTATTTGGTTGCTCCAAGATTTGTGCTGTAGTGTTTGTAATACATCTAGGTTTCGTAGTGGAGGCGGGAAAGAGTTCACAACAGACTGGCACAACTGGTGCACACTGAGTTTTCTTGTTGACCAGGTTCCGGTTTCTTATTTATCTAGCTTATTATTTTTTTAATTGCAGCTTGTCTTTGTGTTGTCTATGTGAAAATTTCTGCGCTAGTAGCTTCTTTTAGTTTGTTTGTTTTTTTGAGGAAAGAGGGGGTATTCTGTACTTCTTTCCAACCAGAACCAACAACACAATCTCCTGGAATTTCTTTTAAAATGAGTATCTTTCCTAATCCATAAATTAAAAAAAATTTGTGACACTATAATTGTAAATTAATTTGTTAAGCGTTCTGGTGTTCTTTTGAATTTTTATCAGCGTTTATTATCGGTTTTTATATTAACAGTTTTAAAGTTTTAAATGGTGTTTTAGTAGTACTTTTTATAAATTCGTTGTCTGTAATACGCAAAACCCCCAGGGTCATTGCTATATTAGAAGAACTGCGTGCTCTTCTAGCAGCTTGACAAATATAATAATTTGGCATTGACTATATACAGACAATTCTTCCTCACATTAGGCAATGCTTTTATCTACTAGCTCAGTTGACAACAGACTTATATAACTGGTAGTTCTGTATAGACATATCGCAACCTTATATAACAAGCTTACCTAAAGAGCAGACATATCCACTGAATTAAGTATCTTCTTGCAAGTATCAGTAAATACTTATAAGGAAACGCTTAATATCTAAAATAATGTTTTGCAAGTTTTAATTTTAAGTAAATATGAAATCATATTCAATTAATTTTAAGTAACAATTTAAATGTGCGTTCTAACCTGTTTCAGCAATTACTTTTCAGGTCTTTCAATTTCTTGTTCAATAGACGCACTGCTCCTAAAAAAAAGTAGGTATGTTACCACGCGTAACTCACAAAAAGAAGCTTATTCAAATGCCACAAACTTATATTTTATATTTTTAATAATACGTATAAACAAATAATTATTTTTCCCATGCTTGAAAGCCAACACAAAGATACTACCATCAATGGCTACCTTGAAATTCATCACTACTGGGATAAATATATTCTAAAGATTGGCTCAATAACCAACCAACTATACTAATAATTACCTTCAAGGATCCAACGGAACGTAACGCTGACCTCCGTGCCATTGTCAGTTTAAACGAGACTTCACAGCGCGAGGGGTCCTTGGTCCGAATCACAGATAAGAGGCCCGTTTTAGATGTAAGTTTAATTCACTTCAGTTTCAAAGTTGACATTAAAATTAATGCTGTAAGAAACCTAAAAAAGTTGTCTCCAGTTTTCGCGCAGTAGCCGGATGTCAAACCTTGCTCGCTTTGTTAAGGCAATGATGGACAAGGCTTAAAACGGTACATTATAAAATTAATTACCTCTTGGGTTCACACATACATTGGTACTTATTTTTAAATCGTTTCTCACTACTCCGATATAAGATAACAGATTTTGTAAGCACTGCGAACTTGTAGAGTGAACTCTTATAACATACTTACTTGCTGCTATGAGGTCAAAACTTATCTCAATATTTACATCACTCGGACTGCGATAACCGCTCGGCTCACATTGCCCAAAAATTTTATATAGGCCTATCAAGCACTCTAGCTACCGCGTCTGAAATACATCGTCACATGCAGCCGTCACGTGGAATAAATGCTGTGAATTTTCGGAGTGCAAATGAAATTAATATTCTCTTTTTTGCTAAAAAAAAAAAAGAAGTAAACATTAAGTTAATCTTTTTAGTTATGCAACTAATATTGATGACAAACGTGACAACTGATAATACTTAATGCGGATCAATAACATTTCATGTTCTACATAATATAACAAAGTACAAGTGTTGCAAGATAAATAGTATTGTTATGATTCTCTGGGTGCGTCCAGTTTCGTGACAGTGAATGAATTTTATTTTTTACCAAACTAAGGAAATTAATTTCATTTCCTATTTTATCTCCAAGATTAGGCACACAAAAAAAGCTTCGTTTGGTTTCCAGTATGATGTTGATCGCCTGCCACATTACATTACTTAGTAATAAATAACCAAAAACTACATTAAGACAGTCGAGAATTAAGTCAGTCTCATGAACAAAACTTAAACAGTGAATCTCTGATTCCTAGATTACCAATATTGAATTCAGTAAGACCTCCACTAAACTCATTTCACCAATGCATTGCCCCACGAGTTAATCGCTGTCTCCATGTTCAGCCTGGGAGCACCCCTAGCACTCTCAACCGCCATATGCTGGTCACATGCTGTGAAAACCCTCGTTGTCCATCACGAGAGCGCGCTCACACTACGCCGTTGGTACATTCTCAAATTTTGTCGCAGTCGAACACTTCAGATCGAAAAGATGGTACCAAGTCTGGGCCACTTGGTGAGAAGTTGGATACTTTGCGTTCAGGCCGTTTGGGGCCAAAGACAAAAAATTTAAGTGTGAATAAATTCCCATGTATTGGAGGACTGGCGACGGTGGAAATGCATCGAGCTGGCTGGATGAGTGACCAGCCTGAAATGGGTGTAAGGCTTGTACGACGGTTATGGTAAACCACCGGAGAATTAGTACAAATGCGCGGTGAAGCATTAAAGGCTGTAACTGGGTCTACAGTTGGACAGACAACCTGCAATGGACGTAAGGTCAATACCCAGTTGGACTGTTCCTGGCTGCCACGGATGAGTAAGCTCATCCGCACACTGACATTTTATTGACCATGTATGTGGTAAGATCAGTTCTCCCTAATCTGGAGATCTGGGAGAGGGTGCTTCTATTAGTCTATGGTGTTGGTATGTGAGCACGTGGACATGCAATCCTGGCAGCCCTTCAAGTGCCATGAGTAGATAGACAATTAAGGGTTCTGGGACACAGGCTGCAGGCTTCGGAGCCTGGAGCCATATGGCATCTGGCAGTGGACCGGCAATGGCATCTGGCAGAGGACCAAAGGTGACCTCAAATGTCCTGTTTCCCTGGAAAACACTCAAAATTTCAAGAATTTCTCTTAAAATTTCCAATATTTCCCTCTAAATCGGCAAACTTGCGCTTGATCTTTGACCTTGACCATAGACGCTGATATATGTAATAATCTGGTGCACAGGCTGCTGTTTTCTAAGCCCCAGAGCCATCCACCATTTGTTTATAGTATTTTCCAGTTCATGTTCTGTCATTCCATGCTACCACCTTCTTTCAAGAATATTCCGGTTCATGCTCTGTCATTCCACCTTTCATGCTCTAGCATTCCTTCCTGCCTCTGACCTCACCTAAGTCGATGAACGACATGTCCTAGTAGACTAAGCCATCGGGACATGGGTGTCAGCATAGGTTTAAAGGATGTACACTATATACACTGAAAAGCCAAAAAAACTGGTACACCTGCCTAATATCGTGTAAGCCCCCCGCGAGCACGCAGAAGTGCCGCAAGACGACGTGGCATGGACTCGACTAATGTCTGAAGGTATGCAGGAGGCAATTCACACCGTGAATCCTGCAGGGCAGCCCACAAAGCCATAGGAGTGCGAGGCGGGGGAGATCTCTTCTGAACAGCGCGTTGCAAGGCATCCCAAATATGCTTAATAATGTTCATGTTGGGTGATTCAGGTGGCCAATGGAAGTGTCTAAAGTTAGAAGAGTGTTCCTGGAGCCACTCGGTAGCAACTCTCGACGTGTGGGGTGTCACATTGTCTTGTTGGAATTGTCCACGTCCGTCGCAATGCACAATGGACATTAATGGGTGCAGGTGATCGGACAGGATACTTACGTATCTGTCACTTGTCAGAGTCGTATCTAGACGTATCAGGGGTCCCATTTCACGCCAACTGCACACGCACCATACCATGACAGAGTCTCCAACAGCTTGAACAGTCCCCCGTTGACATGTAGGGTCCATGTATTCATGAGGATATCTCCATATCCGCACACGTCCATCCGCCGATACAATTGGAAACGAGACTCGTGAGACCAGGCAACGTGTTTCCAGTCATCAATAGTCCAATGGTGGTGTTGGCGGGCATAGGCGAGGCGTAAAGCTTTGTGTCGTGCAGTCAATAACGATACACGAGTGGGTCTTCGGCTCCGAAAGCCCATATCAATGATTGTCCGTTGAATAGTTCGCACTCTGACACTTTTTGATGCCCCAGCATTGAAATCTGCGCCAATTTGAGAAAGGGTTGCACGCCTGTCACGTTTAATGATTCTCGTTAGTCGTCGTTTGTCCCGTTCATTCATGATCTTTTTCCGGCCGCAGCGATGTCGAAGATTTGATGTTTTACCGGATTCCCGATATGCACGGTACACTCGTGAAATAGTCGTATGCGAAAATCCAAATTTTATTTCTACATCGGAGATTCTATGTCCCCTCTCTCGTGCGCTGACTATAACACCACGTTCAAACTCTTTTAAATCTTGATAACCTGCCATTGTAGCAGCAGTAACCGATCTAGCAACTGCCGACCGCATCGCGTTACTCTGATTGGTTCCATACCTCTGTTATTTGCATACGCTCGTCTATACCAGTTTTTGTGGCTCTCCAGTGAATATAAATTATTATTTTCCCAAATTTTATAGGCATGGGTATGTCTATTTGAAAGATTTGTGTTCATTACAAGCAGGCATGTTGAGCACTGAAAATAATATTTCATTGTTTTTATCACTACAATCAGTGCTCTGAATTTTTTATTAATATAAATTAGAGACAGTACAGACATTGGCATTCTAGAGTTAATTAAATATATAATAATTGTGAGATGACAACACCTGTCGGGAAGAATGGTTCAGTCATAGAATGGATCATTTCAGCAGTGAGGTGTTTCATATGAATAACCATGCAAGTACTCTTTTATTTTAGATACTATATAATCATTTACTTTAAACATGTACGAATAAAAAAAAGTAAATGAGTTGGCGTTTTATATATAGGAGAGCAAATGATACAGCAGCAGAGTGCTTTAAATACATTAAAAGTGCATGCATACATCCTATGGCGAGCAATACCGTTAACTTACGGTATTTCGGTCTGAACAACACATTACAATGACACATTTACCACATACCAGGAAATCGGAGGAAATGCTTGCCTACACACTGCAGTGATTAATCCTTATTTATATATATATTTTAAACAAACCAAAAACTATGATTTTTTTTTCTTTTAGAGTAACCAAATGAGAAATATTATGTAACATTTATTTACCATGAACTTATTAAAAAGTTTTTTTGATAGTTGTACATATGAATAATTTACAGTAAACAAGTTATTTTACTTCTCGGTGTATGTGAATGAAAGGGTATCTATATCTTAAACTAAAAAATAAAACACACTAAGTAATTTTAAAAGACAAATATGTTTAAACGATTACTTAATATACACTGAAGTGAAAAAAGTCATGGTATACCTCCTAATATCGTGTCGGACCTCCTTTTACCCGACGAAGTGCAGCAACTTGACGTGATATGGACTCAACAAGTCGTTGGAAGTCCCCGGCAGAAATATTGAGCCATGCTGCCTCTATAGACGTCCATAATTGCGAAAGTGTTGCCGGTGCAGGAGTTTGTTCACGAACTGACTTCTCGATTATGTCTCATAAATGTTCAATGGGATTTACGTCGGGCGATCTTGGTGCCCAAATAATTCGCTGGAATTGTCCAGAATGTTCAAACCAATCGCGAACAGTTGTGGCCCAGTGACATGGCGCATTGTCATCCATAAAAATTCCATCGTTGTTTGGGTACATGAAGTCCATGAATGGCTGCAACTCCAAGTAGCTGAACACGACCCTTTCCATTCATTGATCGGTTCAGTTGGACCAGAGGACCCAGTCAATTCCATGTAAAAACAGCCCACACCATTATGGAGCCACCACCAGCTTGCACAGTTCCTTGTTGACAACTTGGGTCCATTGATTCGTGGAGTCTGCGCCACACTCTAACCCTACCATCAGCTCTTACCAACTGAAATCGGGAGTCATCTGACCAAGCCACGGTTTTCCAGTTGTCTAAGGTCCAACCGATATGGTCACGAGCCCAGGAGAGGCGCTGCAGGCGATGTCGTGCTGTTAGTAAAGGCACTCGAGTCGGTCTTCTGCTGGCATAGCCCAGTACAGTCAAAGTTCTCCGCACTGTCCTAACGGACACGTCTGTCGTACGTCCCACATTAATTCCTGCGGTTATTTCACGCAGTGTTGCTTGTCGGTTAACACTGGCCATTCTGCGCACACCTCGTTGGTCTCGGTCATTAAGTGCAGGCGGTCGGCCACTGCGTTGTCCATGATGGGAGGTTATGCCTGAAATTAGGTATTCTCGGCACACTCTTGACACTGTGGATCTCGGAATGTTGAATTCCCTAACCATATCCGAAATGGAATGTCCCATGCGTCTAGCTCCAACTACCATTCCGCGTTCAAAGTCTGTTAATTCCCGTCGTGCGGCCATAATCACGTCAGAAAAATTTTCACATGAGTTACTTGACTACAGATGAAAGCCCAACCAATGCACTGCCTATTTATACATTTTGTACGCGATACTACTGCCATCTGTATATTTGCATATTGCTACCCCATGACATTTGTCACCCCTATGTATATATATATATATAATCATAAACAATAATGCATTTAATAGTTTCTTCAGTGATGGTCTTCGGTGGAAGTCCTACGTTGTCTTTTGTCCTTGCCTTTACTGCACGCATGCAATTAGTCTCTTGCGGAAGGCCTAAAAGCAAGCTCATGCATATGGTTTCCCGGAATTTAGAACTGTGGCTACGCAACATACACTTGCAGAGGCACTATGGAGATTTATGTTTTCCTTTACACATCACTTTAAATTAATATATTTGAAATATCAGGATTTTCAGTTTTTAAACTTCTCTCGACTATCTTGCAAGTGTATATTACGTAGGTGGTTAACAACATTGTTGACATGAAATCCACAACACCTAAAAAAAAAGAATCAAAGCGGACATAGGAAATCACAGAAAGACGACAGCCAAAGAAGAAGAGTAAAGTAGATAGATAGAGTAAAAAAGAGAAGTTGGGCAAAGAGCAGAAATGAAGAGGAAAAGCAAGTACGATACTATCACCAGTAACTGCAGTGCATATGTGACTGACATGAATACCGTTTCACATTCACAACTTAGTGTGTTTTATTTTTAAGATATAGATACCCTTTCATTCATACACAGACAAGTAAAATAACTTGTTTACTGTAAATTATTCATATGTACAAGTATAAAGAAAACGTTTTTACAAGTTCATGGAAAATAAATGTTACATAATATTTCTCATTTGGTTACTCTAAATGAAAAAAATCTGAGTATTTGGTATGTTTAATATATATATATATAAATAAGGATTGATTACTGCAGTGTGGAGGCAAGCACTTGCTCTGACTTCCTGGTCTGTGGTAAATGTGTCATTTTAATGTGTTTTTGAGACCGAAATACTGGAAGTTAATGGTATTGCTCGCCATAGGGTGTATGCATGCACTTTTAATGTGTTGAAACACTCTGCTGCTGTATCATTTGCTCTCCTATAGAGAAAACACTTATTTACTTACTATTATTTATCCATACATGTTTAAAGTAAATAATTATATAGTATCTAAAATAAAAGAGTACTTGCATTGTTATTCATATGAAACACCTCATTGCTGAAAGATCCATTCTATGACTGAACCATTCTTCCTGACAGGGGTTGTATTCTCACACTTATTATATATTTAATTAACTCTAGAATACCAATGTCTGTACTGTCTCTAATTTATATTAATAAAAAATTCAGAGCACTGGTTGTAGTGATAAAAACAATTAAATATTATTTTCAGTGCTCAACATGCCTGCTTGTAATGAACACATACCTTTCGAATACACATACCCATGCCTATAACATTTGGGAAAATAATAATTTATATATATATAGTGTACATCCTTTAAACCTATGCTGGCACCCATGTCCCGATGGCTTAGTCTACTAGGACATGTCGTTCATCGACATAGGTGATGTCAGAGGCAGGAAGGAATGATAGAGCATTAAAGATGGAATGACAGAGCATGAACCGGAATATTCTTGAAAGAAGGTGGTAGCATGGAATGACAGAGCATGAATTGGGAAATTCTTGAAACAAGATGGTGTCATGGAATGACAGAGCATGAACTGGAAAATTCTATAAACAAATGTTGGTTGTGATGCAATCCATTATGGTGGATGGCTCTTGGGCTTGGAAGACTGCAGCCTGTGCAGCAGATTCCCACGTAGGTCAGGGTCTAAGGTCAAGGTCAAAGATCAAGGGCAAGTTTACAGATTTAGAGGGAAATTCTGGAAATTTTAAGAGAAATTCTTGAAATTTTGAGTGTTTTCCAGGGAAACGGCACAATTTAGGTCAAGGTCAATGTCAAAGGTCACGGTGACCTCTGATCCTCTGCCAGATGACACTGCCGGTCCACTTTCAGATGTCATGTATCTCCGGGATCGGAAACCTGCAGCCTGTGATCCCGAACACCCAATATCTATTTAAAGCCATGGAATGTAAGTAGTACCCCAGGCGATTAGTTTGGCCCAACCAGGGGTTCTCTCTGGTTACCGATCCGGCGAGGTATTAATTTTTATACACTGTTCACAGTAAAATTAGCACTTTTAAAGCCCTGCTTAAGAACTTATTTTGTCATCTTGTTATTCTTATGCCATGTATAATTTACATTGTCATGGGCCTAATGACTTTATTTATGTTTCAGTCAAATGAATACGTAAAATTTTTGAGAAGCTAAATGTGTCATTAATATGTCAATTCATATTGTAATGTATTTAATGCAAAGACAATATGATTTATGTACTGCATATTTAAATATTACACCAGCAATGCAACTTTAAGACTTAGAACTACTTAACTTCATTCGCTGCCAACATAACTTGACTCTTGCATGCCAGTGTGTATAGTAGCTTATACGCAGTTAACAGGCAGTGATTTTTTTCAAAGGTTGATTTCAGAAGTGCACAATTTACCGTGAACCACATATAACTCTGCATACTCAAGGAGAATTTGAGGTATCCCCTTATCGATGAGTGCTCGACGCGTTGAGCCGTAACAACGCTCCGGTGCTGTCCCGGAGTTATATCAAGGGTAGCGTGCTGTGTACCAGAGTCTCAGTGCATGTGCAAGGGTGTCACAGTTCGCAATGTTGTATGAAAAAAAAAAGTGCATTGATTTTGGTTTACAACTGCGTGAGAGCTGGGACACCTGCGAATAGGTGGCCGATGCTCGGTATATGTTCGAGGATAAGTGCGCCGCGATGTGCACTCGAGAACTGGACTACACACTTGGCAAACCGGTCGTGCAGCACCTGACCTAGAGGCGCGAAGAGTGGTACATAATATAGCTAAGTAAGTTCTCTCCATATTATTCTTCACTTCTGAAAGTGACTCCGAGAACATATCGTCGCTGGATTATTCCTGCGTTGGAAAAAAAAATCATCCCGTCATTCTGGATATGCGCTGTGGAAGGTGTCCTTGAGAACCCAACTGGTGCTTACTTGGCCCTCTCCTTCCTGCTGCCTACGAAATGAGAATGCAGTCAAGCAGTGGGCATGAGTCAGGAGCGAGGGACACAGAGAATGGCAGGCAGATGCAGCGGCCGTGCAGCAGAATGAAGGACGTTGTCTAACTGTAAAATTTGGTGTACAGTGTACTAACAAAATTCCTATGCAGAGTAGTTCCAAGTTATCTGTAAAAAAAAAAATCCCCGCATTTTGCATTTGCTCGAATTTTCATTGCTCCTGGAGGTTATGACAAAAGATGTTTTTTTTTTTTTGCGCTTTTGGATTTTTTTATTATTTAGAAACTAATTCTTTACATTAACATGCAGCACGAATACTGTGCAGTTGCCTGCACCCAAAACAATTATTATGCAAAAATACACCATAGCCTAAAAACATCAACATATAAGATTTTTCATGTTATATAGGAATAATCATTTTCCAATCTACTTTTACAAACACAACCAATGTGCAAAAGCCGTAAATCATATTTTATGTGTTTTTAGACGCTGTAGTTGCCGTGCAATTATTTCACGATATGGAAAAAAATTTTTTGAACTGTTAGAAAAACTGTCCGTCATATTACAGAAAGTACCGGTTACAAATTATCCAGACATCTGCGTGAATTTATGAATTAACGGACTCTTAGTTTTTGTCAATAACGTTATTTCCGTAAATTTCACATAAATCTCCGCGAATTCACGAAACGTATCCATAACCTTGGAAGTTAATTTTTTTAAACCTACTCTTTATAAAAAGGAGTAACAAAAAGCATTTTACTTTCGTAATGTCGGTGTTTCACTGTGTATAAAAATTACTAAAAAACAGTTTTAAAATGTTTAGTCCGGTAGCGCGATTTGCACTCGTGGAAAAAAACTTGACAGTCCAAGAAACAGTATTGTAAGTATGGGATTCATGTAGAATGATGCATATACCTCTTTAGTTTCTAGTCATGTTAGAGTGTTTGCAAGTTTGTTTAAATATTTTGTCCTTTAGTGGAATTTGAACACACATCGAAAAATTAACACAGTATTATCCGAGCCACTCATCTACCACGCCTTTACACCAGGTTATTCGTAAATATGGGTTTTACATAAAAGTGACAAATGCGCCTCGCTTGTTTTCAATCGTGTTAGAACACCTGGTATTTTGATTTATTTGCGGTTTATAAGACTAGGTTACGAAAGTACAGTTTCATTTTCGTTATGTGAATGTTTCACTATGTATACAAAAGGTTTTGCTCTGTAGCGGTATTTGAACAAAAATTAACGAATTGGCACTCCATAAGTGATTGCCACTCACCTACTACTATTTTACACGGAGTAGTATTGTGAAGATTGGATTTCATACGCTTCAGGTATCATCGGCATTGTTCGTATCTGAAAATCGAAGCCATAAGAAAACGGAGAGTTTCCGTGTTTTATATTTACGGAGCTCATTTCCGTTATTCGTCATTACGGAGTGCCTTTACGTAAATCAACTCTACATCTCCGTAACGGTTTATGTAAAACTACAGAAATTTCTAACAGTGTGGGTATTCTCTCGGCTGAGTAGTAGAATAAACTGGTATAAAGCATATCTGGACAGTGGAAAATCTTCCGTTGTATCAAGAAAATAAAAGGAAAAGGAAATACATTTGTAATAAAACCTAAAAATTGATAAGTTTAAGACGTAATAATAAGAACAGATAAAAGGGAAAATTTCCTGTTAGGAAAACTGGATCTGACTGTAGGATAATAGTACGTAACTTAAATTAACTGAGATGGTGATCATTAGAAGTATTCAAAAAATTTAATACAATTTCAGCTTAGTTACAGAATATTTTGTTTCAAAACTTTTGTTAGTATTAGTAAAATGTCATCTATAAAACTAACAGTATTAGGTACTCACCTTTGCACAATGAATAACTTCTGCAAGTATTTATAGATGGCAGCACTCTGGCAATTCATTTCAACGGAAAACTAAAAAATAAAACAAATTATATTGCGTGGAAGGAATTTTTCAAGGGTTTCCATACTAAAATACGTCTTTTCTTGCTCTTGCTTGCTTACATTAGAGAGTTATATACCTACATGTTTGTATTAGCTGGCATTATCACTGATATGCAAAGATATTTTTTTTAAAGGTATTGCCTACTAAAACTATCTGCCAACCGGTCACAGATGCCAGCAATCTATGTGGAATGCAGAATTAAGGTTACTATTACAAGTTTAAAAACATAGTGAAAATCAGGAAGGGGAGGGGGAAGGGAGTAAAAACTATGTAATGATTGGTTTGCTGTGTCTTGTGTGCTGGATAATTGGTATGTTGTGTGTTGATGTACACTGAAGAGCCAAAAAAAACTTGTACACCTGCCTAATATTGTGTAG